>VXBR01002166.1:694776-706285 GCA_013400215.1 Cisticola juncidis | reverse complement strand
TTTTTTTTTTTTTTCTCAATAGACGTAATGCAGAGACCAGAAAGTTGTAAAAAAAAGGAAGTCACAGATCTAAGGAAAGAAAATTTGTTTCATGCAAGCAAAGACTATTTAGTTGGTTTTTACAGTGGTAAAACTATCTATCCGATACTAGGTCTAATTCTTTCCCTTTACATCATAAATTTTAAAAAAATAGTTTTAAAAAACTAAAGCAATAACTATTTTATAAGATACCATAAATGAACAAAGTATTTCCATAATCTGTTTTACTATATATGCTCCCAGATATTTTTCAAAATATATTCTAGGTATATGACACCTGAGCACAAGCAAAATACTTAAGACAGGTGCATGGCACTTTGAAAGTGTGTTATGAGTATGGTGCCTTGCTGTGATGGTCCAAGTGGGTTATTTCTGCATTGTGAGAAATTGCTATTTTAAAATACATATTTTAAACCTGCTATCTGAAAAGCCAGAAGTTGTCTGCTAAAATATTTGCTTGTGACCCATGAAGATGCATCTACAGATTCAGTTAATGAGTTCATGTGGGTGTTTCTGAAAAATGGTCGACTTAAGACCTGAGATAGACCTTAACATAAGCAATGTAGCCAGGCCCTTGTGGGAACAAAATGCCCTTACCTGGGTGCTTACTTTGCCCAGGCTGTATCCCTGGAAACCCACAAGGCTTCCAATCTTGTTTGCGCTAAGGATAAACCTCTCTACTCAGGGTCAGTCACGAGCAGAGGTGATTTTTTGTAACATTAGTACTTTGTATGTCTATCCTACCAGAAATAACAGAAACAGGGATTGCTATCCCTCTCCATTCTTCTCCATGATTTCTTGTGAATAAGGTAATAAGACTCTGGCAAACCACCTTTGAGCAATCATGTTCAGTTTTGGCCACACTGTCAAGGAGTCTTCATTTACCCCATCTCTGCAGCACTCATCTCTGGTTTTGTACAAAGACTAATATTAAAGCCTTTGCCTCTTAATTCTGCTTTCATTTTTATAATTGCCTGTCCTAGTCACTAGCACAACAACTATTATTTCTTGCAAGAGTAGCAGAAAAAAAGAAGCGAGGGGAAAATTCCTTCTAAATAGTTTCTGAATTTCAATCAAACTGTACTAGTTTCACATTGTGGAGGCAATCCTTTCCAGGGCAAGCTTATGTTCTGATTATGAAGAAGTTTGTGGAACTGCCTTCAATAGAAATATTTACTGTTTATCACTGAAAGGGAATTTACTAATAGCAGTGTGACAGTGCAATAAATATTCTGTTCTGCATGTGACTAAGAGATTTCAATGACTAACAACTCATAATTTAGCCAGATTGCTAAATGTTGTTTTTTATTTCCTCACTATCTGCATTTCTTTGTTCCATATAATAAAAAAAAAAAATAATTACTGAATTATTTTTGTAGTTTCCAGGTTGGGAGTGAAATCCTGCTGAGCAAGAAAAACTTCCCTGTGAAATAGATGTGACTGTTTGTAAAGGAGAAGACCTTGGAAAAAAAATCAATATAAGCAAAGGTAAATTTTTAAATAAGTTTTTTTTTCAAATAAAATGCTCACTTCTGCATTTACAAGAAAAAGAATGATTCTTTTAAATTAGCCACAAAGAATATATAAAAATATCTTCTGCAATGGATTGCAACAGGAGGCAATTCAGAAAACTTTTTTAGGAAACACAGCACTTTCTAGTTTATTTATGATGTTGCTGTAGGCTTTTTGAATTTTTTTGCAATTTAAATCTTTAACTTGTGAGTAAGACACTATTGTCCACTTTTCCATTTAATTGTGGAAGATTTTCAAAATCACATTTTCTTTTCCTGGTTGTTGATCCATCACACTGATCCACACAACATGCTCTTCTAAAATCTCCTACTTTACTTTTTGCTTGTCCACTTTTCTGAAAAAGTTTGCAAATATTTTAAGTAGAACTGAACTTGCAGTTCTACTCTCCCTGTATGTCATGTAACTAGTCCTCAGCTGTGAATTTTTTTGGGTAAAGCATCTTCACATGAGTGTGTAGAGTCTGTGTTGGAAGCATGTCACAAAGGTACCTATTAAACTTCCTTTTTAGCCATACTCAGATGTAAATGAGTAACTGATGCATGTAGAGATCATTGCTCATGTAATTTTTAAATAGGGAACCCTTAATTATTGCAATGGATAAAAATCTTGGTATTTTCTCTAAATCTTCTCTAAATACTTAGCACATATAGGACACATATATTCTGTGTAATATATAGTGTAGAAAGTTCATATCAAAGTAGTTGTTTCTAATAAGATGGGGAAGAAACATGCTCAAGTACACTAGTTACCTGACACTGTTTCCATAGGGAATTAGAGCACAGGAACACAATCTTTGAAGACTGCAAATAAGTAGTCAAGAGTTTCTGTGCAAGATCAAGAGGTCAGTACATCCATGAGTAAATGTCTAATGTCTTCTGCCAAGAAATGAAAAGTGTTCTGAAAAGTGTTTTACCATTTCTTGCTCTTGCATATTAAAAAAACCCCACAGATCTTTCTGACATTTTCAAGGTATATTGTTTGATTTTAAGTTAACTTCAATGAACTTCAGCCCATCATAACTTTCTTATGCTGATATATTTTATTAAAAAATGATTCAAAGCAAGAAGTTCAGGAAGGATTTAACTACTGCTGATATAATTATTTGTAAATAAAAATTTAAATAAATGGTGTGATTAAAAATGTTTCATTATCATACACTTTATGAGCAGAAGCTTGTGAAAATAAGTCTGTATTTAGTATTGTCTTACAGAAAACACTCTTCCTGCTGTGAGATTTTTTTATTCTGTGAAGTATTTTACACTATTGGAAGATGTCCCATCTTTAACTTGTAAAAATAATAGGCTTTTTTTGACTGCTTATTTTTCTTACACTTTCTTCTCTATTGTTTTTTAAGTCATTCTACAATTAGAAAAGCCCAGTAAAAGCATCTAACTGCAATGCTAATTTTGTCTAAAATTACATTATATGTTTTCAGAGTCCTTGGCTACAGTGATAAATGACCCTGGGGTATATAACAGAGGTAATCTAAGACAAAAGACTTAGGAGAAATCTGCATGTTACTTTTTTCACTGATAAAGACCCCCAGTTGTTCTGTTTTTCATGCATTAGCATTTTATGTTTGAGACTTTTTTTTCCTCTAGAGATATGTAAGTTCTCATGTGCCAGAATTTAAGTTTTTACTTGAGACTTCTACCACACCAATAATTTCGGCACCTATATCTGAGTCATCTTTTGGGCCTAGTTGTAAGTTAATATTGTGATGTCTTGCCATGTTCACAAAAAGTCTAAAATAATAGTTGTCAGGCTTGTGAAATTACATAGAAACATCATTGATATACTCTTCTATACTCTTATGTATTGAGCAGGGTAGAAAAAGAGAGAGAGTCATTAATTTGTTTCTTCAGCTAGACTGCTGACTACTCTACTACTCTCATACACATTGGCAAAATTGCCTTTTTCTAGAGATAAATTCTTGTTCAAGGGGTGGTTGATTTTGGTGGTTTTTGTTGTTCTGTTTGTTTCTTTGTTTGTTTGTTTGTTTGTTTTTTCTTTTTGTTTTGTTTTGTGTTTGTTTTTGGTTTTTTGTTTTTTGTTTTTGTGGTGTTTTTTTTGTTTGGGTTTTTTTTTGTTTGGTTGGGTTTTTTTGTTTGTTTTTTGTTTTGTTTTGTTGTTTTGTTTTGTTTTGTTTTGTTGTTTTGTTTTGTTTTGTTTGGCTGGGGGTATCTTCCTGAAATAAGAGGGCATTTGAATATTTGTAAGACAATTAAAATTTCTAATATAAGCTTGTTGGTTAGGTCTTAATGAAGACATTTAATCAGAATAAAACTAACACTAGTAGGAATTTGAGTGAATAGCTCAAAGGTTGTTTTTAATGGATTTTAATGGCAGCAGGATGCAGATATCCTAGTTTTCAAATCAATAATATGAAGTGAGTTCATCTTTACCTTCCTACTCTGTGAGCAACGCACTTTAGTGAGAATTGATCTTACTGAAACATAACACAGGATATGTATTATAAGGTAACATTTTTTTGTGAGAGTACTGATTCACTCAAGATACACCTTAACTGCATAAAGACTCAAATTCTGGCTTAAAAAATTATGGACATAATATTTGAGGTTTGGCCTAGTTTATATTTCATTTTGCCATTTCATAGTATTTTTATCATTTGACTTGTCAGGGTATTCCTAAATCATCCACAATAGACAGAATTTCCTTGTAACTTGTGTGCATAAAACATTTTCAGCTGTACCCTGAGAGTATTAAAAGTATTATCAAAATTATTGAAGTCAGCTTTCTGTTTGCCATCAAACATGTAAGATCTTGATTACTTGGACACAGATACAGAAGGATACACAGATGAAAAGGATACTATTACATATTTTCTTCATCTTACTTGGATCTCAACATAGATCTGAGTAAATCATGTGACTATATTATCCCTTCCAGTAATGTCAATTTTTATATTATAAATGTTGTAATAAAATTAGCTTGAAATGTGACTTACAAGATTCTTGATTTTCATTTCCAGTACATACCTACTTGTACATATATTGAAATCTTTATCAAATACTCACATTAATACCTGTATTTCATATGACAGAATCGATTTTGACACTGTCTGATGCATGGATGAGAAGAAATTTAGAGTCATAATTTGAAATATGAATACAAACTTTTCTCCAACTTTCTCTCCTCCATACTCTGTAGACTTAAAATGTTTACAAGAAAATGGTCCTTACCCTCATAAAACCTTTTTGTGTTGCAAGGCAATCACTCAAAAAGTTCAAAGTATAAAGATCAGTTAATAGTAATAGAGAAATATTTAATTTGGTTTCCATATCAAGACACTATTACAGCCTGAAAAACAAAGCCTTCACAAGCTAGAAATATCTGTGTTAACATTATCTACATTCAGATAAATATCTTAGAAACTGGGAAACTGTGGAACAATTTTTAAGTGACAGAATCAATTTTTTTTACATAAAATCTTCTTTTATTGGATAGCTACTATACTGAGCTTAAACAAGGAATTACGTTTGAATGATGCCCTTTCTCAATAGTGATAATTCAGTCCTTTCATAAACAGTAATTGCATTTTTTAACTGAGTGTCTGCACTACTTCCTCTGCAGCAGAAACGAAAAGGAGTCATTTCTTAAAGACACTATTCATGTGTCATCTTCTTGTCTTAGTCCCCCTGCCTCCTACAGCTTCTTTGATAAATAAAGGTACTTGTGCCTAACTGAATTAAGGGTACAATTGGAGTTGCCTTGAATTCTGAGTTCCTAACAGTGCAGGCCAAACAGTCTCTTGTATTAACATTCCACAAAGCACACAAATCAGACTGTCTAGGTGTTAAAGTGTTCTGCAGTAGGTGAATGCATTCAGATAACAAGGAAGAATCAAACTGATTAATAGGACCCAGATTAGTCTTGCACTGCTCAAATGACACCCTGGAGATCCATTACCATCTGGCCTGCTGTATTTTCCCTGAAAGAAGAGGAATACCTGTTTACTTACTAGCTGCTCATAGCTTGGAAAAGACAATGTGTTGTTACTGTTAAGAGGACAGATCGGTGGCTAGTGTTGTCATCCAAGAGACTGGCTGTACATCTGAATTTCTGCAGTGTCCTGACACACAAGTTCCTCCCTTGCACCTCTTTCCCCATTGCACAGAGGCAGGGAGGTTGCTCTTGATGCCAAGAGAAGGAAGGTGCTAAGTGCTCCTACCAGATGGGTAGATGAAAAATTGAAGTAAAAGCAATGGGAGCACAAATCCAGCCCCTGAAGCAGCCAGCTTTGTACTGTGCCAGTGTGTGACTGTGTAGGTCTTATATAACTGAGAGAGATTAGCACACAATAACAGAAACACACAAACAAGAATCATTTTTTATGTGTCTGAAGAAAGAGAGGTCACCCTCATATTTAAAGCCATGGAAGACAAACTAATACAAACAAAACCAAAAATTATCACAACAGAGCAAAACTTCCTTAAAGGTGCCTGATGTTTGCTCTTCAACTTAGAGTGCAGTTTATTACTGAATAAATACATTAATTTTGGAGACTTAAGAACTTGCCCTCAGCACTGGTGGATTTGTAGATTTGCAAAACTCTGCAAATTCAAAGAAAAATGCAAAGAACCAAGTCATTCACACTGATCAAACCTTCTGGGTTTTTTTTCATGTGTAATTCCTTTATCTCTGCTCATTTTCCAGTGTAAATAGTGTAATCTTTCATTAATATAATGCTGGAGGACCCTCTGTTTCCTTTATCATCTCCAACTGTATATAATTTGAAAAGAAACTAGTTTAATCCCTCAGCACACATTTATATTTTCAGCATTTTATCTTATTTATGCTTTCAGAATTCACAGAATATTTTTTCTTTCAAAAAAAAACAAACAAACAAACAAAAAAAACCCCAAACTTTTAAATATCAACAATGACTATCTAATAATATTGATTTATTTTTATTTTCAGTTTCTTTATGAAAATGGTATGAAAAGTATTTGTTGGGGTAAGCAAGTCATGTGGTCTGACATACAAACTATATTCCATACAATCCTCTACAGAGGGAGGTGAAAGGTTCATATATTTGCAATAAAAGGAAAGGCAAATGTGGTAGAATGGTGATAACTCGCTGTATTTGAGTCTGTTCAGTTTAGACATAGTCACAGGATTACATCTCCCCAGTCAGAAAATGGAACAGACCTTTCATATTCAGAGAAAGAGAATAATATAATTCATATTCAGAGGAAGAGAATAATGTTATTAATGCAAAAACCAAATTGTCCTACCATATATTTTCAGCTTGAAGGATGGTACTAGCATGTCCTAAATTTACCAAGTTTTACAGGTATTTAGGTTAGAATAGAGAATTTTCTCTATTCTTCTTACATAGAAAATAAAGGAAACTGCAACATACAGTGAATTAAAAATAAAAAATCAACCAAAAACTGCTAAAGTAAAATTGCTATGTATATTATGTTACTCACATACCATCATTACTTGGTTGCTTACTGTGAAAACAACTTCACAGTGCAATAGACGAATGCTTTCCTCTACAAGGTCTCAAAGCTGAATACAAGTAGGCATTTTAGATTAAAAAAAAATAGCTAAGAATGATGTGCCTGATTTTTCAGCTGAAATATCAATACATAAATGTTACACTAAATATCTGGGATACATGAAGTTTAAGAGACATCTACGTAATTAAATAGTATCTTGCCTCAGATAAAAGACTGTTACATTGCAGAATTGTATAGAACAATTTCTGGTGCATAATGGATCTTCATGTCGTTCTTTTCATATAATAAACAGTCTTGCTCAGTAACCTGCAAAATATGTCTTACAATAATTGCTAATCTACAGAGTATCATTAGTACTAAATAGATAGACCTCAAACATTGATATGATTAGCTTCAAGTGACCTCTTAAATCAAGAAGCCAAATTTGGTTTGTTTTTCCCCTCTGTATTAATAAATTCTGTAAAAGTGTTAGGCAGTTCCAATTATCTTTATCAACTGCTCAACCCAGTACATAAACTGTTGCAATAAGAATAGTTCAAAACAGCTTTGAAGCAAAAAGCTGTAGCTGAAATTAGACTTAGAAATTCTTTTCTACCTTATAATATATTCTGTGTAGAAAGAATTTGGTTTAGGCTGATTGAATGTCCCATTACCAATTCACACTGCAGTTATTTTTTGTAACTGAGTCTGCAGAAGTGCTGCATGCTATTGAATGTAAAGTGGTGTTTTAGGCTTTAAGAAATTCAAATCAGAATATAATATCACAAATATACAAAAAGTTCACTTTTAAATTTAAAACCTACATTTCTTTCATGTAATTGTTCTGATCTGTCCAGAGAGAAAGAAAGACAGAAAGAAAGAAAGAAGAAACTTGGATGCTGATTATATTTTAGTGAAAATAAAATTTTAAGACATTGATAACAAATTCAAAAACTCTCTTAGAATCGTAGAACGTACTGAGTGGGAAGGTACCCACAAGGATCATTGAAGTCCAACTCCTGGCCCTGCACAAGACATCCCAAGAATCATACCATCCTCCTGGGAGCATTATCCAAATTCTTCTTGAGCTCTGACAGGCTTGCTGCTGTGACCCCTTCCCTGGGGAGCTGTTCCAGTGCCAAAACACCCTCCTTGATGAAAAACCTTCCTCTGATACTCAACCTAAACCTCCCCTGACAGAATTTCAGATCATCCCCTTGGGTTCTGTCACTGGTCACTGTCACAGAGGAGAGTGATACCACTGGACACCTTCCCAGTTTTTGGCACAGTGGTCCTCATCAGTCCAAGGAAATTCATAGAAAAATCAGGCCCATTACCTGTGTGTGATGCCTCAAACACCAAACAGCTACCACAGATCCATTGATTACTGTGCCCTGGAAGAATAATTGCAAAGGATGGATGAGGATGCAAAGAAAATAGAAGACACTGCTGTATTTTATGCAGTATCAATGCTTAAAATAGAGAAAAACAGGTACTATGGTCTTGTAGCTCTGACCAAAAAATGACATCTTAAGAGATTAAAAGATTTAGTTGTTCGTTACCATTTCTCAGGACATAACAAAGACTTTTGCATAATAAATGCTAGTTAGACAACTCTCAGGAAAAAATGCCTTATTGCCACACCGTAGTGCTAGTAGTAACACTACATTAGATGGTGTCTATGTAACAGTTAAGTGCCACATAGCCCAACAAAAGTGTATTTTATAGTAAAGGAATAAGGCAGACCTTGATGGTCCTAAAAGGAATATGTGTCAATTGAAATTACTCACATTTTAGAGGATTATGGAGAAAAAAAGTAAATTTAATAACAGCATAATCAGAAGGTATAATCAGATAGTAAAAAAAATGCTTCTGACATATCAGCTAGGTTGGCATAAAATATTGGTTTTCAGAAAATTTGTAGCTTATATTTTTGCAAAAGTTGGAGATGATTTCAGTAAAAAGTTTCAAAATATTTTCCATCCAAAACATTCCTACTTTTAAAGCTTCTTAATGGTAAGGAGCTAAAAATCCTTTTCCTTGCTAAGTTACATGGAAATTTATTCTGTTGTAACTATTTTTCCATGCTATTGTTGAATGTATTTTCTTACCTACCTACTTACCATATGTGAGCTGTAGAACTAGATCAGTGTGCTGTATAAAGAAAGTAAAGATCACTCTGAATGAGAGTGCACAGATGCTACTATGAATTCACACAAATAACTTATAGTCAGCTGTAAGTGGCCTTAGTAAACAAAATGAAATTCATCCTTCTATGCTTACCTTTTATTTCTGAAGCTGACAATACAAAATTAGCTATTTTCCAAACTTGTTTTATGTCATATGAAGATTTCTGTTATGTTGATTTACCAAGGAAGATACTTTGAGCAAAAATATAGAGGTGGAATAAAAATAGGACTGTGGAAGCAATTCTTCTGGTATAAGGGTAACAGGTGTAAAGAACCAGAGGTTATCATGTTATTCTGTATTAGACTGAAAGTAATTCTGCAAAAAAAATCTAAGATATTATGTGTATTCGTTTTTTAGGGGACAGACAATTGCTATTATCCCTGTCCATTTCTTTTAGGTTATGCAATATCCTTTGTTTTCCTGTCTCCCAATTAGGTATGTAATATATGTACTGTATATTCCCAAGGCCATCTCTACAGGCCAATAAATCTTAAATGTCCAAGAACATTTTAAAATTTTATGCAAAGTTGTTTGTTACATAAAAGCATATATCTGAAGGTGAAAGAGTCCTAAATGAGTGGTCTTACAATCCGTTGTGAGCATAAAGTCTTAGAAAATAAAATACCAGAATAAACAACTGTTTTGACACAGAATTTAACACAACATCCCAGCCTCAGGGTAAAACAACCTCCAGCTCCTGACTCCAAGCAGGGTTCCCAGCTGCAGGGTCTCAGTGATAGGAAGGGGATCCCGAGATCACAAATCCCAAGCAGGGTTCCCGGCCACAAGGTCACAGTGGCAGGAAGGGGTCCTGGAGTCCCAAATCTGTACAGAGTCCCTAGCAGCCCCAAACAGAGTTCTGGGACAAGCACCACAAGGGCAGAGGGAAGGGGACCCTGGGGCCCTGATCCCACTCAACAATGTCTACAGTAGATGGTACCTTTAGAATCCCATTCGGCTCCCTGGCAGGGCTCCTTCCTCAGGCTACAGAAGGTGGAGGTTGGATCGATGGATTGGATTGATCAATTGATACCTTCACTTTCAGCCCAGAGGCTTTTTATCCGTAAGTTACAAATGCATGTTCATACCTTTATCTACACACTACCCAATCTAGGTTCAATTCTCTACATTTGCAAAACTACGAAAAACCACAAAAAGCAGTATCAAAAACCTACACATATAGTATATCTATGAATGCAAAAACTCTATCTTTCTAACATAAAAAATCTGTCTTATTGTGCATAAAAACTCTGTCTTAGCATACCTGAGAAACTTTATCTTATTTGCGTAAAAATTATACCAAGAATTATAAACAGTACTCTACTCTATTTTTGTTATGTCTAAACTCTATCACTAAGCCTGAAGCTATGAACTTTTACACTAACAATTAGGCACTTAAGGTATGTGAAGCTTAAAGTTGAAGCTAAAACCTCTACTTTATGTGTGTGTGGTTTTATATATTTTAATTTTTCTAAAGGTTTTATTTTAACCCCTACACTTCTCACTCTCTGCAGAGGATCCATGGGAACATGGGAACATGGACTCCAACAGTATATTAAATATATGTACTGTATACAAGATGAGAAAGAGGGAAAAAATACTATATATATATATTAAAAAAATCAATTGCAGGGACGTACTCTTCATTGTAAGTAATCCAACACATTTCTAAATTTGTCTAAATCAGGCTTGAGGNAGTATCAAAAACCTACACATATAGTATATCTATGAATGCAAAAACTCTATCTTTCTAACATAAAAAATCTGTCTTATTGTGCATAAAAACTCTGTCTTAGCATACCTGAGAAACTTTATCTTATTTGCGTAAAAATTATACCAAGAATTATAAACAGTACTCTACTCTATTTTTGTTATGTCTAAACTCTATCACTAAGCCTGAAGCTATGAACTTTTACACTAACAAGTAGGCACTTAAGGTATGTGAAGCTTAAAGTTGAAGCTAAAACCTCTACTTTATGTGTGTGTGGTTTTATATATTTTAATTTTTCTAAAGGTTTTATTTTAACCCCTACACTTCTCACTCTCTGCAGAGGATCCATGGGAACATGGGAACATGGACTCCAACAGTATATTAAATATATGTACTGTATACAAGATGAGAAAGAGGGAAAAAATACTATATATATATATTAAAAAAATCAATTGCAGGGACGTACTCTTCATTGTAAGTAATCCAACACATTTCTAAATTTGTCTAAATCAGGCTTGAGGTTGTCCTGGTTTGGGACAAATTTGGAAATGAAAAAAAAAAAAGAATA
>VXBR01002166.1:594307-694746 GCA_013400215.1 Cisticola juncidis | reverse complement strand
GGAAATGAAAAAAAAAAAAGAATATTAAATAATGAAAACTCGTTGTTCTGAAGAGATGGTAAATTCAGAAAGTCCTTCTGTAGTTCAGAGAGAGAGTCCTTTTTGTGGGTGTGTCATGGCTTGGCTCTCTCTCAATCTCTCCGGGGCTCAGGTCCGGTGTCCCGGCTGCAGAGCAGCTTGAGGGGGGCCCAGGCAATAGTCCTGGTGTTCCCTGACTGAACAATAGCTGAACACTTCCAAAAAAAATCTCCTGGCCTCAGCTAATTGAAACAAAAACTAACTGCAAGCAAAGGAGAGCTCTCTCCTGCTGTCCATGCTGCAGACAGCACAGTCCATGAGAAAGGAATTCCAGGGGAGTAAACTGAAGTTTCTGCAGACAAACTGCACACCTCGTCTCCCCCCTTGGCTCTCGGAACCAATCTTACAGGCACAAAACGCAGTATCTGGCAGTAAAGCAGAACAGATGGTCAGGCATGCCGGGCCATACAGTCACCCCAGGACAGAGGTATACCATATTGTAGTTCTAAAGCACAGGAGAGAATGTCACTACCATCTGTGTCAGAGATGAAGACACTAATATTCACTTCAGTACTTCATGAAAGCATATAGTGCAAAATGTGATAACAAAATGTTTTTTTCTCCGAAGCCAACTCCTATTTAAAGGGTTGAAGAAAAATCAGTGAAAGTATCAGTATGTTGATAAACCTAGAGGGTGTTTTGTGGTTTTACTTGTTGTTTCTGTGGCCTTTTATCTTCCCTTTAATTTGTTGTAAAGTACGTACTTGTGCAGACTAATTAATCAGAGGTCATATCGATATGTAAGTCAGTTTTCTTTAAAGAGAAGTAATAGAACAAAGAATTGAACAGGGATTTAAACTACCAAAGAATAAAGTAAATTGACAAATACCATTAATGCTTTCCATTAGTAGATGCTCACATATAGAAATTAATGTATTTTAATACTTTGACATTCCCAGTTCACTTTGTACTGAGTCAAAATTATCTAAGCAGGATTAGCCAAGTAAAATTTAAACTTTAAACTTGACTAGTGACCTCTACAACAACTTCAGGTTTCTGCATGAAACCTGCCAGGCTCCTGAGAATTTTACAGGCTGTGAAAGAGATTAGCATTTTGTTTGCTAAAATAGAAAAGAAGAGAAAAACAAAACAAAACAACAAAACCAAAAATAGCAACAAAAATAATCCAAATTAGCATTTTTTTTTAATTCTCTTCTTTGGTATCTCAGTAGTTTGTCCAAATGCCTCAATCCATTATATTTAATCATCAAAAAAAAGAAGATTAAAAGTATGATCTGAATAATAAATTTAAATACAGAACACTAGATAAAATAAACATTGATCATTCCATGAAAATTGCATTCTTAGGAGCTGCTACCCAGAAAAACAAATTTTTGATTAAATCAAAGCATTTCACAATGTTCTACTCTATTCAGAGCAATGGAAAAGGCTTTCGTAGGAGACAGCCGTTTATTCAGCTCAATTTATCACTTAAGAAATCATTCCTGATACAATCCACACTCAGATTATTGCTTGATGAATCACATCATGCTTTAGCCATGCTGGCAGCAAGCCCTTCCCAGAAGCAGAGTACATTTCATCACCTCACATCCTGTTATCACATTATGCCCTTTACATTGTGAAGGATAAGAACGTCAGCCTGGATAAGGCAGAGGAGGAAGGTATGGTTTCTCACAGACAGATAATATAGGCAGTTGATTATGCACTCCTCCAAAGAGAAACAATGTAGATAACGTTTTCAAGGGAGTCATCAGAATTGTAATTGGCACACAGTCTTTCCAAAGATATACAGATCATTATCAAACATTTCATATTTCCTTACATGTCCCCTGGGGTGCATGTACATTGTGGTGTGAGAAGTTCAATAACACACTGTGCAGACAAAACAAAGATCAAAAAATTACCTTCAGAGTCCTACTCTGCCTTTGATCCTAAGAGAAACACATACCTTGCTTTGTCTAGGCATAATAATTCTGTACTTGTGTAGTAACCCCGTGCAATACTAAAGGCTTGAGAAAGAGTAGCTGGAAAACTGTCTGGTGGAAAGGGACCTGAAGGTGCATGTTAACAGCAGCTGAACATGAGTCAGTGTGTGCCCAGGTGGCAAAAAAGGCCAATGACATCCTCTCGTGTGGCCAGCAGGACCAGGGCAGGGATTTTCTCCCTGAACTTGGCACTGGTGAGGCTGTACCTCAGGTGCTGTGTCCAGCTCTGGGCCCTGCACAGCAAGAAGAACACTGTGGGGCTGGAGTCTGTCCAGAGAAAGGCAACAGAGCTGGTGAAGCATCTGGAGCACAAATATCATGAGGAGCTGCTGAGAGAGGTTGGGTTGTTTAGCCTGGAGAAAAGGAGTGTCAGGTGAGACCTTACCACTCTCTACAACTACCTGAAAAGATTCCACAATGATGTGGGAGTTGGTCTTTTTTCCCAAGTAACAATAGGACAAGAGGAAATTACCTCAATTTGCACTAGAGGAGGTTAGGTCAGATATTGGGAAAAATGTCTTCAGTGGAAGGGTTGCCAGGCATTGGAATTGGCTGTCCAGAAAAGTGGGGGAGTCACCATTCCTGGAGGTGTTTAGCAGATATGTAGACATGACACTTAGGGACATGACAGAGCTGGGGTAACAGTTGGACTCAAAGATCTTAAAGGTCTTTTCCAAATTAAATTAATCTATGCTCTTATGATTTAAGGACCATTTTCACACAGGCCCTTCTGAAGTTCAGAGAATACTGATCCTGATTTTCCAGGTGGGAACTGGAGACAGAGACATTAAATGAATTATTCTTAAAAGAGTAATAAAGTAGAACATCCTAACCAACATAACTCAATTTTTCTAATGTTGTTTTTGTGACTGATCTTACTGTCAGCAACTAATTTCTTACTGTAAACTAAGAGTTTTTTTATAGAATCAGACAAATGACAAGGTTTAGCTTTGGGCCAGTGTTGCAGAAACTTTATTTCATATACTGCTAGATTTGGTATATGCTAGACCTTCAGTTATGTGATATCTAAAAATATCATCTTGATTTACTTTTGTTGTCTTTATTGCCATCTAGTAGCATGATACGGAGGCATCCCTGCTATCCTGATGACAAGGAAGTTCATCCAAGTGCTCAAAATATCAGTGCAAACTATTCAAAGTGATCTGGTTGATTTTGCCTGGAATTAATAATGAAGCACTCATAGGAACTCTGCATCTGGAAACTGTTATCACATGCCTACTTGATGCCGCTGGAAGTATCAGAGAAATTTAAATTTTTTTCTAGGGAGACTGCATATAGTGTCCGTTTACATTATATGTGGAAGCTGTTGGACTTTTGTTTATCTTTTGTTGTCTGTAAATACATGAATGGACTATGGACTATTGGACTAATGGACTATTGGACCAAATGGACTATTAAATGAAAGAGTTCATGATTGCTATTTAATATTTCTATTTTTGATGGAGAGTATGTACTTTCTTTTCTTGTAGTTTTATAGTCTGTTTTGTGAAAAGGATTTGGTTAGCAGAGGCTGAGAGATGGATGCCCTGCTGTTCCACAGCCAGAATGTTCCACAAGAAGCCTAGCCACCTTGGAGATCTTTTTACAGGGTAGGGTACCATTGTACCAGATCATGAGCACAGACTGAATGCAGCCAACCTTCATTGTCTGGTTTTTATCAAACTTGCTGTCTTTCTGAGGAAAATTATTGTCTGTTTTCTTCAGAAATAGATAATATACAATTTGTACTATGAAAAAGATGTTGTTTCCCTTTTCTCCCATACCTCTAGGTCCACATTTCAAAATTATCTTCCAAAAGGGCATCAATATGCTACACTGTTTCACCATCAGAGCACCTTCCCTCAAGTGCCTCTATTGTGGGGAATGAAACTACTTAATAAAATGTGATAATACAATATCAAACACGGTAATATAGTAAAGTGTTTGTTCTTTAGCAATTCATTAGCATTGTGAATTGTCCCAAAAGTCCTTTTTAAGGAAAATTCAGTTTTGCTTTTGTGAAAAAGAATCATTTACGAGGTAGTGAGCAAATACTATCAGTTCTAGAGCATTATGCATGTGACATATGCTCTCAGTGAACTACATAAGTTGTACTAGTATAAAATCCATTTTAGTGTCTATTAAAATGTGAAATTTTGGTTTTTTATAAATAATTGCCTGATAATTTACAAATCTTTATTGTATAAATGATTTTGCTCTTCCCATTTAATTTTTTCATAAGTTAGGAGATGGTACTACATTTCCAAGACTGCAAAGAAGATTGTAGACATGGTACCACTTTGCATTACTTATCAAATGTTCCTTCTCAGTTGTAGTTTAAAACAGTAGAGTATCTGTCCAAAGGTACTCTAATTCTGTCCCTTAAGTAAATTTTTATTGCAAGTTTACATGAAAACATCCTCATTTTTTTCTCTCCAACTTGGATTACATGCAAAAAAAAAAAAAAGAACAAACAAAAAAACCCCAAAAAAAAACAAACAAACAAACAAACAAACAAAAAACAAACAAACAAAAATTTTGGAAAGTCAGTAATTGTGTGTGGGAATAAAAATGAAATTGGATTAGCAGAGTTTGCTGTTTCCATCAGACAATGGTGAAGATCCCACTACACCATTGTGAGATGAGCATTTTTCTTTAGCAAATTTGACAGAGCAGAAAATAATCTCAATTTTTCCTTTGCAGGAATTCATGCTTTGATGGAGCTTTCGTTGCAGAAGTCCATTAGCAGATTTAGCACATGAACAATGACAAAGCAGGAGAAAAAATAATACCATTGTACAGGTAATATTTAAATATACAGTCTTAGTTGAAGGGAAGAAATGTTTATTTTATATTTTAGGAAAAACATTCATATCATATAATTGTCAGGTTTTTTACTAAGAATTTCAGATCATGTTTGACCTGCTAAGACTGCCTGATTTATCTTTTCCCTGAATCAGGCAGAAATCACAAAGACATCTTTAAAATTTATAACTTTAAAAAGCAGCATCCTAAAATAGGCTGTGATCTGGGCATAAACAGATATTGATGTCTTCCCCAGATTTCCCATACCATTTTATCCAACAATTGCTCAGATCTATCAATAACTCACCTCTGTTATCTCCTGCTTGGCCTTCTAAATTGAACCATAGATGAACCATATGTACCTTTCCATGAAACTATTACACAAATCTGCATGTGTACCTGTTTCCTAGTTACTGATCCTGTGTAGCATTGCTCAGCAGAGGCACCTATGGCTTCTTTAGTTACAAAGTTAAAAAATGAAAATACCACCTGAAAACCAGCATACAACACAAGCAAAATCTAAATGTACAGACTTAACTTTTGTATTTAATTGTGCACTCAAACTTACTTTCCTTTGTTTCAAAATTTTACTTAAATATTACTACTCTGGTTGCATAGAGTGTATATTTCCAATTGTCACTCTTTCCCTCAAAAATACATATTAAATACTCTTTTATATTGGAAGGACATTATGAAGCTTTGCTTAGTATTATCTTTTTTCTTCTACTTACTATCAGTAAAAAGGCAGAATTGTTTTGTGGGACTAACTGTTGCAATACACACAGGAACTTGAACATACACAAATACTTAGAATGAAAAAACATTGGAAGAAGAGAAGTATCAGAAAACCTTAAGTCATCACAAAGCAAAGTAATATAACTGATCCAATTTCTGCTAGACTTCTTTTATTTTTCATGACATCTGGATGATCTGTCTGTGAGGCAGATCGAACTTTACCAGATACAAGAAACACTTGGTATTTTACATTCTTATTATGTAAAAAGTTTATTGAGGACCATTAAAACAGAGATATTGGAAAAATGGATGTCTAGACTCTTATTTTCCTCTCATTTTTCTTCTACAATCACCTTTCATGTCACTGTGTTTCCCATTTCTGTTCTTTTCTCTCCTGCTTTGTGCTCATTTCCCATTTGTTGGCCCCAGCATACTCTGATCAACAGGGCTGTTGTGAAACTTCAAAATATTTGTAAAAACCAGCTGAAAGGAAAACAGATGTTCAAACTCTCATCATAAACAGACACATTAAGATAGTGTTCAAGACAGTTTCTCTATAATACTTTCCTTTGAGGCACTTTCTATGGTTTGCAAACACCAGATCAATTATGAGGGTGAAGTATCACAAGCTCTCATGCAAGTATCCACTAAAGACGCCGTATATTCGTCTAGAAAAAATTAATCAAAACATTTTCTTTGATGAAAACCCTGGAGAAACATATTAAAGATATGAAATGTGCAAGGAAATAACACTGAACACCCAAATATATAAAGAGATTGTAGTGGAAATGCTAATTATGAGAAGTTACAAAATGCTTGTTTAAGTACCCTAGCCAAACTCCAGTCTGAGGTTTTTTATGCCAGTTAAATCCATTGGTTGCAGAAATGAAAAACACGACAAATAGAATTTGTTTAGAACTTGAGCTTAAAACTTTAAAGGCAAATATAAACAGATTTGTTTTTTCCTTCTACTTTTGAACTGAATGTTGACTTAGCTGCATGTTATTGATAATAAGCCTCAGCCTTTGACAGTGGCAAATGGCAGACGATTTAGAAGATGAAACATAGCCCTTCAGCTCACTATAAATAAACAGCACAAAACACACAAGCAGACAAAGGCATTTTTTTCTCTTCTTCCTGGAGTAATAATTTCTAAAATTTAGATTATGTAACATTTTTCTCTTATTTAACTAGTAAAAATAAAAAGCTCTAAATCATACTGATACTGCCCATCCACATTAGGAGACATTTTTTTATAAATAATTCTTTAGCAGTTTTGAAAACAAGAAGTTATGACCACTTTTTTATTGTAGGGATAGTGCTATTTTACACCTATGAATCTACCTGGCCCACTTAGCTCTCCATTTACTTCCCAAGTGAATGGGATCTCTTCACTTGGATTAATATTTATAAGTAGAAAATGATGACTATATGAATGAAGAATTAGAAATTTGACACTACAAGACTGTCTCTGTGATTTGCCTTAAACTGGAGTTATGTGTTCCTGGATTGTACCTAAACTTCCTCACATTTCTCAGCACTGAATTTTTTCTTTCTTTATTCCATACAGAGTTAACAGAATTTGTAACTCAAAAATAAACCCCCCAAAATATCTAAGAAGAAATCACACACTAATTTCTAACTTTCACTGACACCATATCCACATTTTTCCTCAGTCTCCTTTAAAGTCTGATACTAACTCTGCTTCATCATTTTTTTCTGAGTTGTCTGTTTGAAGAAGGTAGATAAACATAGCTGAAAACTCCTCAAAGTATTCCCTCAAGTGATTTACTTTAAAAGAAATGAAACCATTGGGAACCTTAGCAGGCAGATACAATTAGTAGTCCCCACATAGACAAAAATAGCAAAGGTATCACCCCGAAGGAACTGCAAACTAAGGAAAAGCACGATTTACAAAACTAGCCAAGAACACAGCTTAACTTTCACAAGATTTCACTTTATGCCCTCCCCAGCAGCACTGCCACCTTACACATCTGATGGTTTTGCTGTTGTACCATCCCATGTTCGGTGCAGACACGGTGACTGGAGCAAATGGTGATGACATTGTGCCCAAAGAGAATGACCAAATAATGCCTAATCTACCATAAGAGATTAGGTGATAGTTGCCTCATATTTCACAGCAGTCTCCTCAAATATTTTTACAGCAAGCTCACTCACTCTGTGAAAGCCTTATTAAATGCTACACACACACACACACACACACACACACACACACAAATATATACAACTCACAGAAAAATAGCTCAATATAACATACTTAGTGAGGACAAGCCAGATACATGAATCACCAGAAATAAGAAGTAATTGAAGAAGGAGGAGAGAAGGAAAAAGGAAATTACATCTTAACTGCCCTCCGTTTTTCACTTGTTCGACATCTTTTCATTGTTCCAAAGTTTCAATGGACTATTTCAGTAAAATAAGGTTCTCAGAAAAATTAGAAAAAAACTCACAAGAGTGTGTAGGAATCAATCTTTTGTGGATTGTGACAGAGGAACTTGCCTACCTTCTTCCCTTTGTTTATTATCTAATATCTTGAGTGTGGCCCTAAGGGAACAATAGTCTAGGATTTATTAATACTCCCTCTTACAATTTTAAGTAAGCATTTAGATTACAAAAATGATGGAAACAGACACAACGGTCCTTTTTTCTTTCTTAACATAACTTAATTCTTTTTGTTTAAACTCCCACAGGAAGCTGTTAATTTTAATTTGAATATAAATAAACCACTTATTCCTGATGGTACCCTAACTTTAATCACCTGACACATCAAGCATTGATATGTAAGGACAAAAAAAAGCCCCCAAAAAACCCCAAAAAGCAAAAACAAAACAAAACAAAACAAACCCAAAAAATGAAAGCATACAAGAAATATTCTTTTTTTTTTAATCTCAGTAGTCACCAAAAGTCAATGAAATGGCTTGGTATTTATGCAATTAACTTCCATTTTAAGAAAGGTCAATATACCAATAGAAATAGTTGTTGCAAATCAAGTAGCATGATATTGCTTTTATCAAATGATAAGAAAAAATATTCAATCAGAATAGGAACAAGAAAATGAGTTCAACAGTTGTCTGTACCTACACCTACTACAGCATCAGAGCTGATTTCAATAATTGAATAATCACAGAAATGATAAGTGCAGCTATATAAAAAAAGAGTCATAAAGGAGAAGATAAGCATCTTCTGTTTTAAATCCTATTAAGTTAGCCATTTCTTCTGTGTGCATACATTTAAGATAAGTAAACCCAGAAAGTATTTATAAGCTCTTTGTTTTATTTAATGGTATAATTCTCCTGTGAGTGAAATTCCTTAAGTTATGCAGAGTCTCTGGGGAGAGGTCAGTGCTATAAAATGGCAGCTCTAGAGATCCTTAGGTTGAACAGCAAGCCACTCGAGGTAGGTAAAAGAAAAACTGTATGTATAAAGCTGTATCAGCTTGTCTGATGGAGATTTTCTCTGAGGCTCAAGTGACTCTATCAAGGATTTAGAAGCTTCTCCTGTAACTGCTCTTTCAAAGAACTGCAGAAGGCTGTTTCCTAGCAAAACAAATTCATGAGAAAAAAGAAGCAGCTGATATTTCTGTGCTTAGTAGTTAGGATCCTCAAGCAGACATCTTTTAATTTCTCTCTTAAAATGAAGCAATTCAAATCTCCATTCCTCAAAATCATCTCACTTAGTAGGTAATTAATTAAAAATTAATTATGTACATATGTATGTACGTGCACTTAACATCCTTCCTCTCAGTGTTTAACATCTACTCAAAATGCTGTTTGCCAGATAAAAACTTACCTATTTTTTTTCAAATAATAAACTAATCATGAGATAAGAAAACAAACCAAACCAACCCAAGCCCAACCAAACAAAATAAGAAAAAAGAAGCACCATTCTAGTTCCTCATTTAGTTCTGTTTCCAAAAAAACCCAACCCAAAATACATAGCTCACTGACAGACAAAGGTTTCCTAAGACTTATTCTTGTCTGTTAGATCTGAAGCCTCTGAAGATTTACATGAAAAATGCCTACTTCCTGGATTCTGGGTTAGTCACAAATCAGAAAAAGAGCTGTCCAGTCCTGGCTGTCTTCATCAGACAAATTTCTTTTCTGAGGGCAAGATAGTAAATTGTGACATTGCATAGTGAGACCAAAAACAATTCTGAAAGGGGCTCTGTAATTGTAGTTAGGGAAAGTGGTGTCTCAGCTCTACCTGACTTTCAATCTGCTTAGTAAACATCAAGAGTTCATAAGTGCGGTTTTTCTTCCTCATCTTCTTTCTTCATTACACAGCAATCCTGTTCTCCAGCAAGACTCTATGAACTCAGTGCTGCCAGATACTTCTTGAATGGCAATTTCATTTTAAATAGAAAAAGTGTTTACTTTTCAAGATGGGTTTTATTCTGATATTCTCCTCTATTCTAAGACTATTGAAAATATACTTGCTTTTATTTCTTTCCTCAATAAATGTTAATGCAATTTAATTTCCTCAAACAGGAGTCTTGAGTATTTCAAATTTAATATTGAAAAGGAAAATAATAGATACACATCTCCTTTCCTCCTTTTCTCTGTTGACTACATTACTTTTTTGTTTTGTTTGCTGTTCTTTGTTTTTGTTTGGTTTTTGTTTGGGTTTTTTGTTTGTTTGTTTGTTTTTTTAAGAAAAAAATTTTATTGTACCCTACTGTACATTTAAAGTGTGTTCTTAAGTGTAAGAGTGACTTAGACACCTAAGATTCCCACCATGGGCAAAATAATGGAAATTTTCTGAAGCTTTTCTTCAATATCTGAATGCTTTCTTCTTCTGCATATGTTTATTCTATACATATCCTTAAAAAATTAAATTAAAAATGAGGGAAAGAAACTCTCAGAAGATACATATACTGTGGTACTGTCAAACTAATCTTACTGTATATTTAAAAATGACTGTTACTTTTTGAACATGTTATATTTGGAATGGCATGAGCTGCCAAGATTTGTATTGCTGAAGTGTACAAAAAAAAAAAAAAATCCTGAAAAAAGAATCAAAAGTCACTTAGTAAACTAGCTTCCCTCTAGAGATACCTGTAATTTTATGTATTTTATATAAAATAGCCTGTGAATTGTAGCTTAACCTTCTGCTAGCTATTGCTTGGGATAACCTGAATTGTATGCAGTAAGTAGGTGGCAAAACCATCTGAAATTCATGGGCATTAAACCTCTTGGCTACAGCACACAATGACCTAATCTTTTAACTATTATAATTGGCAGATAACTCCCAAAACAACATCAGTGAAAGGATTATAATATAATACAAGACCCACTATATGAATAAAACCTCTGAGTCTTTTTCCAAAGCACTGTACTTCAAGAATTTGTGAGTATTTTTTCCTTTTGCTACTTGGAATCATTATTTTTTTTCTTTTAATCTTTTTACTAGAACTGATAGTCATTGATCAGAAACTGTCTGGTAATGATGTACCAGTAGCAAGACTTTCTTTGCCTCCAGCAATTCTTCAAGTATCATAATTTTAAAGGTTTATGATTCATTATACTTACATGTTTCCTATAATAAGTTATTTTACCAACATAAATGAAGTAATTATATGCACATTTTCACATTTTAGGGAGGGGGATTTCACAGACTTCTCAGCTCTGCTCTGAATATTCTGTGCTTTTCTGCTTTACATACAAACACAGTCACTTACTATCTGTCATACAAAATAATGACTATGAACTTTTTTCAGAATTGAGAATGTTGTCTGTAGGGGTCTGTAGATATAAAAACAAGAGGAAACGGTGCAGTGAAATCCCAGGGTGTGATAATAGCATTGCTTCTCTTGGTTTGGAATCAAAGCTTTGTCTATTGAAGATGCTTGCAGGTCAACATAAGTAATTTTTAACAGCAGGGCTTTTACTATGGTTAATTGTAAGCAACTTTTAAGAAGTTACCACCCCCAACCAAAAAGTACCTGATTCCAAAATTTGCCACAGAAAATGCAAAGTTAATATAATTGATAGTATAATATTGACATAATTTATAGTAACTGTAAAATTACAGTTTTTTAGGTACAGGACCATAGGAATGACTTGAAAACAGTCATTCTGTGTCAGATTAAAATTCTTAATGTAATTTAATTAAATTACTGTCGATTAATATTCATTGTATGAGAAAGAGCAAAAAGTACTGAACTATTAATGTGACTCAGAAAAGGAAAAAAAAAGAAAGAAAAATTGCATAACACTGAGTCATCTAAGATATCCTCATTCAATGAGATAGAATTTTTGCAATTGGAAGGTTAATGTGCTTTTATATTCAATTTTCAATTCTTTTAAAAAAAGTATTTTCTAAAATAAGATAGTAGTCTTAATCTGAATTTTTCTTTCCTTTTTCCTTTATGATATCTGACTTCAAAAGAAGTAAAAAATGTTTCTAGTAAGTAATGTTTATACTCCAATACCAAAATCAAAACACCTCCTGACAGTATGGGAGTTTTTCACTAAGATACGTATAGATCCAATATTCAATGTACTGTAATGTGGCATCTCAAAAAAAAAAAAAAGCTCATAAATTTCTTGGAGTCTTTCTTCCTTGCTTTTTCATTCTTCACCACTTCACTGTACAATGTTCATTTTAGAAAAAAAACACACATGAAAACAAAACAAAGCAAAAAATATGAACAACCAACAAAAATCCAAACCAAGAAAGAAAAACTTACAATGTTCTCTAGTGTTATTATCCCTGCATAACAAAACAAGAATTTCAAGGAAAATGTAGACACGTATATAAAAACCCTACTCCCGATGTCACAGAAATCTTATAGCAATATTTTACTGTTCTGTTGCCATTTTAATTTTTTTTCACTAAATGACCTAGCTGAGACAGATTGCTTACTGCTGTGAAGAGGCTTATATAGCACTAATATCATATGTGAAACAGATGTCTAGGTTTCTTCTTATACTGTGATTATAACTGAACAGGATTCAGAGGATGATTTTATTATGACATCAGATCTATAACAGCAAATGCTTCATGTCCTGTTGGAAAGTATTCTAGTGATAGAAAGCTCCTGCTTTTGGCTTTGTAAAGATTTGAGAAACACAAGCATCCCAAATTTCCTTCTGAAAATCAGTTTTGTCTTTTACTGAATTTTGTAGTGCTGACATAGTATGGGGATTAAGTAAAAGAGAGATGAGGGGAGAAGAATAAATTCTAATAAAACCAGGAAAAATTGGCAGCAATTTTGACAATGACTGATATGTTGGAGTTTTTTGTGTCAAAAGGTAAAATCACTGAGCAGAGTACACAGGTGGCAAACACTTGTACTACATGATTCATATTTATAATATAATTGAAATTTTATATATAAAATGTAGTTTATTATTAGAATTGTTTTGGTTTTTTTTTAAGGAGACCACCATATAGTGGAGAAATAGTGTGTATGAATGTAATATAACACATAAAGGTTTCTTTTTTATATAAATTAAACAGCAAAGTTTTCACCAATTGCTGATTCAAAGTCATTATTAACTAATGTATTAAAATAATCTGACTCACTTCTTTTGTGTTTGAAGAGTTCATTATACACACTTAATGATCCTGACAATCTGCAGCTCTTGCTTTTCTTTGAAGGGAATGGCAAGAATTAAGTTTCTCTATCTGATTTACATACTGATACAGAGTTAGTGTATTTGTGATAAAAGGCAATCATTGCAAAGGGAAGGAGTTTGCAAAATTCCCTTTCCTACAGTAAAAAGTCCATTTCTGTTTGGTTAGTTCTTTTATTGTTAAAGGAACATTTTTAATGAAAATGAAATTGGAGAGTAAACTTCATCAAAATCCTAACTGAACTAAAATGAAGAAAAAATACAGTACTTAAAATTTATGGCCTTTATGTAGGCTTGGAACACAAAATGCAAAATTACATAAATTAGCTAGGCTATCAGAATGTTTCTAATAGGTATTAGAAACACCATAATTTATTTTTTATAGATCTGATCTCCTTTCAGTTTTTTTGGGTTTTGTTTGTTTGTTTGTTTGTTTTGTTTTGGGGTGGGTTTTTTGTATTGTTTTACTACACCAGGCCCACAGGACCTTCAATTGCAGCAGAAGCAGGGAGATGAAGTTACGAGTCTCTATTCCTTGGTAGTGCTAGTGTAATACATAATATGAAGTATTGTGTGAATTCATAGTTATGTAGTCACATGTAGTTGTGCACTATTAATCCACAACATGACAAACTGGGACAAGTTCAATATCAGCACTGCTGAGATTCAAGGGAAAGGTGAAATTGTGGTAAAGCCCAAAGGTCCTAATTTAGCAGTTACATTAACATAAAATTGTCTGTTGTTTATGATCAGTGCTGCACATGAACTTACATGGAACTTCTTGAAAAGCAGACAGACTTTGGCAGATTTTTGCAGTCTCAGTGTGAGTAGTGAAGGGCACAACATGTAGATATCCAATTTGTTTCTGGTAGCCATCCAAATATCTTCTTATACAAGTAAATTATGGAAGTATAATTAAATCAGTATATATGATATCTAGTCATCTGTGCAACCCAACCATATGAGCACTTGTCTCTTATCATTACTCACTGTCATAATACCACTCCTGACATACTCATTGCTTACTTTGAACTACATATATATTGTACCTCTGTTTTCTTTTGCATTTCTTGACTGTGATCCTGTAATTTTGACTTCTTTTAAATGTTACTCTCAAGTTACAGATTCTTCGAATATGGATTACCAATATTTTGAAGTCAGAGACAAAAAACCCAAAAAACTATATCATATTATTTCCTGGAAGAAAATATTTCCCAAGTGGACATAATTTTATATTATTATCAAAATATTATGTCAGATTATTGAAAGATTTTGCCTTCCAGAAAGTTAAATGAAGATAGGTCCCTTATCAAGATTATAGTGGTTTTGCATTTCTGTGGAGAATTGTGGTTTGGGTGGGTTTTTTTGTTTGTTTGTTTGTTGGTTTGTTTGTTTTTTGGTTTTCTTTTGTTTGTTTGGTTTGGTTGCCATTGTTGTTTTAATTAGATTCTGTTGAGGTGTTAGAAGTTTGTTCACCAGGTTTTGCTCCAGTCTGTCTTTTCCTAAACAAGTATTTATGGCTAAAACCTGAAAATTAAACTTTTAGTGATTGTCACTTGATATGGTGTCATTGAAGGATATATATGTATTGAATTTCTATGTAGTAGAATTTACTCTCCTGTTTTACTGAAAAAAATCATTAATTCACTGTCAATTAATATGCAATTATAATAATTGATTTAGGTATTATACTGTATTTTATTATGCATGATACATGTCATCATGCTTTGGTCCTGATTTAAGCTTTATATTTACCATTTTTGTTGGTGTAGAGGTTGAATATAGGATTTTATTTCTTTGGAAAGTGTTTTATACATTAAAGATTAGATAACCAAAGAGTATACATCCACCTTACCAAAGGGTAAAAAAGCCACCAAGAAACCCAAACAACCCAGTCAATGAATTGCATTGAAAGATATGAATAATAAAGTACTGCAGCACAAAGGAATCACTGAAGTATGTAGTGGATCTCATCACAACATAAATAACTTGCTACAAGGAGTAGTAAGGAATATTAATAAATGCAATCCAGATTACTGAGAACTATACAAACTGTCACCCTTGCGTTTCATATATGTCTTGGTAAGTCACTGGAAGGACATAAACTTTCTTGTTAATTGAGATTATTTTTGGATTTTTTTTTTTTTGGTAGTATTATTTCATTAAAGTTTTCTGAAGTTCAAGTTAAAAAGAAAACTAAACATAATGTTGTTGCAGTATACTTACCCAAAAAGTTGTTTTGGACTTTATTATTCAATTCAATATTTTAACCGGATTTAAAAAATCTTACAATTTAGAAGTTTAAAAGTAATTGAAAACCTCCAAAATCCAACAAACCCCACCCCCCCAAAACCCCAAAGAAATAAACAAAAACATGGACCAACAAATAACACTAAAACCATTGTGACTTAAACTGCATTGCCACCAACATTGGTTATTAATGAAAAGATAGTGAGTGGAAAGGTTTTTCACATTTCAATTATAGGTAAGGATCTATAATGATCTTGTAAGAATTCATTATATTTATTTGCATAATTTAGCGGCAGCATAACAAATAGATTAATGAACAATTAAAGTAAGTATGCTCTAATCGCAGCTACAGGGACTAACATTCATGCTAATGAAAAATAATCCATGTCCTGTGGAATTTTTTCATTAACGCTATACAGGCTTAAATTACACTTTTAGGCTAACTAGCAAGCAGAAAGTTCTTACATGTATTAGCTTATATATTGTATATGTATGAATTCAAACTCTAAACCTGCTGGACTATGCCTGTCATTCTTTTAATTTCTTTTGTTAGAATTTAGAACTGATGATTTCATATTCTGCTTCTGGTCATAACATATACCTAATCCCTGACCAATCTGACAGACAATTAGAAGAGTGTAAGACTTTTTCATCCTCGCATGGCCTGCTTAAAAGCCATGCAAAGTCTACATTAAAATATAGTCTTGTTATATAATTGGCTCTAAACCAGAAGGTACACGTGATGAGTTAACAAAGTTATTGTTATATCCTCCCCATAGACCACTTAGAATATTTGCAGTACAAAGTGAACTGATACATATGATATTAACATTGTAACAGCCCACAGATTTTTGCACTGAGTTTGTAAAAGCTCTAAGGTTGTGGGAATTTTTTTTATTTTTGTTTGTTGTTGTTGGTTTGGTTTTGTGTGTGTGTGTGTGTGTGTGTGTGCGGGGGCGGGGGGGGGAATTCCTCTTTTCTAATGACAAGGCATTGGAGATATCAGGGCTACAAACCCCAACAAATATCAGTTAAAAAAAAGCAGATCTAAAGCTAAGACTAATCAGTCTTTGCCTAAGAAAACAAGTGTGTAAGATAAGTAACACACTGTACAGTAAATTCAGATGTAACAGGAACCTGCAAAAGTACATTACATACAATAGTAACCCAAATTGAATCCTAGGGTGAGGAAGAAGAAAACACTAACATCATAATTCCTGGTAAAGAATTTCAGATTTTTGTAAGTTGCTGCACAACCACAAGAAAACTGAAGCTGTCAACCCAAGGACCAGGGACCCAAAAGCAGTGTTGAACACAGAACCTGAGATATATAGTAGAATATGCATGTATGTCTAAATGTAGTATTAGCACTGAAACCAGTAGGATTAGACTGTAACAGTAGATGGTTTTTCCTATAATATTTGGATCTGTGCTAAAAATAATTAATTAATTGTGCTGTTAAGATTTCTGTTATACCAGCAATATATAATTTGCTTTACCTGTAATATGTTTCCTTTTTGCCTGCAACAAGATTTTGTAGGTAATAGTCCTGCACCTCTGAAACAGTTACAGCACATTATTGAGAGTCCAGACTAAGTGAATCTCAGAAAACTGAACCAATCTTTCTAATGAGTATGTTTTCTGAGTTACGTTTACCTAGTAGCTCCATATCTTAATAACCATAAGAAAAAAAAAAGCCTTTCAGGTGTCCCAATATTTGTATGCCTGTTAAAAAAGGTTAACAAGGAGAAAAGAAAATGAGTTTATACAGTCAGTCACATCACCATTTACAAAAGGTTTTAGCAATGGATTGCTCTAACCCAAGATGAAAATTGACCTGTTCTGAATGCAGTAAAAGTGAGCATAGGGATAAACAAAAACCATCAATCTGCATATCCCAGCTTCTTAAACTGCATTTTAAACCTGAAAATAACTCTAATCCAGGAATTCAGAAAACATCAGTGCTGGTGGATCTGACCAGATGCACTCCCATTTTTCTAAAAAAGGCTTTCTCCTATCCCTAATTGTAACATATTGGGGCTTGTATGAGGTGTTGGTGGGATGTTGGAAGGGGGGGTTGAATTCTTGGTTCTAATTTATTATTATTATCTTATTCTATTTTTTTCTAATTAATTCATTGTTTCTTTTTCTGACAGCTTAGACTGTGACTCTTGATTTTACCTTGATTCATTTCATCCAGAAATTAAGGATGCTAGCCATAGGGACCAGTACATATGGTATCCTCCCACTCTGCCACTTCTAAAATTTAGTGAAGACTTGGAAGAGCAGTGCTGATGCTTTCTCCTTTCCCTCTGGCTTTCTTAATTGCTCTTCCCTCTTGTGCAACACAGTGAATAATAACACATGACCTTTTACTTGGTTCTGCTTCGACATTGTGTTTAGTGAAGGTTCTCCCAATTATGCAGACTTCTGCAGACAGATTGCAGTGCTGACATTTCTATGGAATACCATAACTTTCGCAACATTTTTGTTTCCAAAGGGAAAAAAACAGCAAATAGAGTGAACTTTTTTTCTTCCTTCTTTTTATTTTATAGCACTTCTTATCATTTAATCCGGCAAAAGCAGAGAGACATTAATCTGATAACATTGCGGTGCAATATCGAGAAGTTTATCAGAAAGATTTGAAGCATATCCAAATTTAAGCTCAAGGACAGGGATAGTAATTCAGAGCACTGTCATTTGCTGCTGCAGGCTATGGCTTTGTTTGCCTGACACCTTCTCAGTGCAGTTATTACCATACAGCTAAGTTGTGTTCCCAGCATGAGCTGACATCTTTCCAGTTCATTGATTTCAGAACTGTATCTGAACATGTTCATTCAACAAAAATAATCCCTGGACTCTACAGGTCTTCTTTACAATTTGATTAAATCACAGTAGAAGAGCAACTGGCTTGAGGGATAATATTGATGCTAAAATTAAGTACAGTAACATATTTAAATGCTTTTGTTGTTTTTCTACAATATCGGGTGCTGAAAGAGCTAACAACCATATAACTCAAATTATTTTTACATAGCATGTCAACATGAAGAAAGTATTAAGATTAGTGTGACAGCACAAATTAAGTAAAATGTTAAACAGGATATTTGTGATTACAAGTAAGGTGTATCACAATAAAACTAAAAAAATAAAACACATGAAGTGGATAGCTATCAAGAAGAGTGAATTTTTGTCCATACATTAGATATACATGTCATTGAATCTAAGAACGTGAAGGAATGCACATTAGTTATGCTTGGTTTTTTATATAGTCAGGTTGACTTTCTTTTTCACAGTCACAGATCATACTTTCATTTTGTCATAACCAGAGAGACAATTACTTAATAACACATTATGATTTTCTTCTGAATGTGAGTTTACATAATTTTTAGCACATATATGTTTCTTTAATATTTCACTAGTCCACTTTCTGGACTAAGGTTATAATAAATTGTAGCATGTGAAGGACAATCAACTAAGTTTACTGGGAAGAAAAACCCATGAAGGATGTTTCATAAAGCCTTTCATATGATCCTCCACTACATCCTTCTCTCTGAGTTGGAAACATGTGGATTTGATAAGTGGACTGCTGGATGAGGAACTGCCTGGATGTCCAGATGGAGATCAGAGACAAGTGATGGCCCTCAGGGGTTACCAGTGGGATAAGTACTGTTTAGTACCTTCATCAATGACATAGACAGTGGGATTGAGTTCACTCTCAGCAAATTTTTGGACATGAAGATGAAGTGGTGCAGTTGACATTAAGGTATGGGACACAATCTGAGGGACATGGACAAGCTTGCAGAGTGGGCCTGTGGGAACTTCATGAAGTTTAGCAAAGCCAAGTGCAATGTGTTGCACCTGAATTGGGGCAAGGCTCAATATCATTGCAGGCTGCAAGATGAATGTATTGAGAGCAGGTTTTGGGCGTACTGGTGAATGAAAGGCTTAACTTGACCCTGCAATGTGTCTTTGCAGCCTAGAAAGCCACTCATAGCCTGGACTGCATCAAAAGCAATGTGGCCAGCAGGGCGAGGGGATTCTGCTCCTCTGTTTTCATGAGACTCTATCTGTAGTGCTACATCCAGCTCCAGAGTTCTCAGCACAGGAGAGCAGGTCTAGAAGCCACAAAAATTATCAGAGATGGAATAAAACTCCCGTGAGGCCAGGCAGAGATAGCTGGAGTGTTCAGCCTGAAGAGAAGGGTACAGGGAAATATTAATGCAGCCTTCCCACTTACAGGGTGCTTATAAGAAAGATGGGGACACATTTTTAGTAGTTCTGGTTGAGATAAGGAAAGTAATTGTTGTAAACTAAAAGAGACAAAATTCTGACTGGAATTAAGGAAGAAATCTTTTACAGTGGGAATAGTGAAACACTTGGGAAGAGGCTGCCCAGAGTGGAGGCAGATACCACATCCCTGGAAGTGTCTAAGGTCAGGATGGATAGGATTCTGAGCAGCCTGGTTCAGGGGAAGATGCCTGCGCTCACTGCAAGGGGATTGGGAGAGATTACCTTCAAAAGCCCTTCTAATGCAAATTATTGTGTGATTCTACAGATCTTTTATTCTATGATCCTGTTTCTGTGATTCTGTGATTCCTTAATATTCTGAATGATAAAAAGATGAGGACAAAGTGCATGCATCAATAGACTTCTGCAGCTGGTTAAGTCACATTCTCAGAACACAAAATCTCCTTAGAAAAGACTGGACCAGTACCTAAATTTCAGACATCCTACTTTCATAGGCAAATTCTTATAATTATTCTCAAGACTCTTGTGAATCAACACTAGAGACTCCTTAACATTACCATATAAATGATTAAAACAGCTAAGGAGGCACTATCATTACCATATACTGACTTTTGTGGGATTTTTCTCCCACACATGACCACAAAGTGGTCACCATCACATGTATAAATTTCACAAAATCCAGAGAGTTAAACATAATGTTTCCCTGTGAGATAAAAAGTATAGTAACTTTTAGGATAGAAGTACATAACAAGTATAATAACTATTTGAGAGAAACATGGAACATACTTTAACTCAGAATACGTGTCTGCTCTATAGCTGTTGTTATTAAAAAAACAATCAAACTAACAAACAAAAACAAAACCAAAAAAACCCTGAAAAAATACCTCAAAACAAATCAAAACAACAACTGAACAACATCAAAACTACTTCCACAAACAACCTCTCTGCCCTACCATTGAAAAAGAATTCTCAAAATAAATCCATTAAAATACAATATAAACAAAAAAGTACATATGATAAAACTATATTGCTGGAGCTTAAGCATAGATGTATCATAAATTAGTGAAACAGAATCTATTTTATCATTTGTTTTTGCTTTTCAACAACACTTTTTAACAAATTTATCTTTACCTCTAAGTATTAATGAACTACTGAAACAATCATCATAGAAAGTGTAAAGTGGTTTAAGAGGAGAAAAGTACACTGCATCATCAATAAAATTTTATTTTGGTTCTTTTTCATTTTAATCAAAGCGCCACTGAGATTTCAATTTGAAAAAAAGGCAGCTGTGAGAGATTCTATAAAATAAAGACAGTTTATTTACAATAATCTGAGATACAAACAACTGTTAGCAGAACATCAGAAATTACATCTCCACTGTAAGGAAAAAACAAACAAACAAACAAACCAAAAAACCCAGAAGAAACCCCCCACAACACGATAATAAACTCTGAAAAGATTGGAGGTTTTATTTAGTTAAAATGACCAGAGCATCCCAGGTTGATGCTTTGGCAATTAACTATCATGGTCATTTTTTTTTCTCCAGACAACATATTCTTTATGCCCTTTAAATGTATTATATATATATATATATATATATATATATAATATTTATTGTTGTTATGTCTTTGAAACACTGTTTTCACAAGTAAGAAACATATCAGATAGAAAACGTTGCAGTTGCTTCAGAGTCTATTTAACAAAGATTTGAAGGCATTAGGTACAACCTGAGTATTTGTTAGATGACCTTGGAATCAGCGACACTTAGCCCTTCCTCTAATCTTTAATTTTTTCCATCTGTTAATATTTGTCATGATGTCAAGCAAGTCTAGAACATGAGGCATGTATTGCTTATTTATTATTGTACACAAGTATCCACTTTCTTTGTAATATTTTGATCTCTTTGTATTGTGTGTAGAATGATAAACCATTTCTGGTTGAAATGTTACAACCAGAAAACAGCTGGGCAGGCTGTACAGCACTGTTAAATGTGGGTATGTGTGTGTTCCCTCACCATCCCTCCACAGGCAACCTTTGATACAAATACAAGTCCACCTCTGCCAGTACGTAATTTTACTCATTTTTTGTCTGCCTATTGATATCTGCTGGTTCTGTTCCACTTGCTCTGTCACAATTACACCTGATTGATGCTGGCCCTGGGTCTCTGGTAGAGACAAGTCATGAGTGGGATTGCCATGTAGATCTGGGGTCAGTCAGGGCATCAGGGCTGGCCTACCTCCTATTGGGTCCCTGCTCTGCTCAAGACCCCTGGGGTCTGGGAGAAGAGAGGTGCAGGTCAGCCCTGCACAGCAAAGGAAAGCACCTGACCCCCTTCTCTTGTGCTCCAGGAGAAAGAGCATATTATTTCTCGTGGTGTTAACTACCCAGGGGATTGCTGAGCTTCTTTTCTCACATGGCTCTGTGCAGATCAATTACTCATATGCCATGACTTCAGTTTTCGAAACAACCTACTGATTTGCTCCATGACCTATTCACCTACTGCAGAGGTGAGAGCTAGGAGCTCAAGGTGGGAGCATGACTCCAGGCTGCACCATCTCCTTAAGGGATATTGGGACTGAGAAGACACTGATGGCACAGGAAATACTGGCAATGTCCCTGCTGTGTGGCCTGGTATTTTCCGAAGTGCTCCCCTCCAGAGTTGCAGAGATGGTGGTAGAAAGAAAAAAAAGGAAAGCAAGCAGATGAAAAGGCTCAGAGAGAGCTCACAGATAACTCTGTGACAGATGCTGTCACACTAATTGCAAACTGATATTTGGGTGGGAGGATGGTGAGGGGGTATTACAGTAACTAAAAAAAATATATACGATATTTAATAAACATCATATAAGTAGCTATGGGATGCCATTGCAAAGCTGGGGAACAAAAAAAAAAGTGTAAGGAATCATGTAGTTGTTGAGATTTTGAAATACAATTTGAGGAAAGTACCTTAGCATAGAAGCTTCACTAATAGGTTATGAATGTAGTACATTTTTTAATTATTATTTTTCTGTTAGGATTTTTGAGAAAAATCAAGTAATGATCTTGATCTGCATGTATCACCAAGGCAAAATCAGTGCTGGTAGGCAAAAGTATAAAAATTGTAAGAGAAAGAAGACGTTTGGAAATTTCGAACACGCATCATGATGAGTCTGGGTTACACATAAAGAAATTTAATTCTTAACAGAGTTGTGTCATGTGAAACTAGTATAAGAATTAAATACGACAGAGTTCAAGAAGTATTTGGACAATACCGTGAGACACGTGGGTGTGAATCTTGGGCTATCCTGTGCAGGACTAAGAGTTGGACTTGATGCCTCTTCTAAGTCCCTTCTAACACAGAATACTATATGATTTTGTGATTATGTGATTCATATAATATTGATTCATTTTGAAAAAAAAAATAGTGTGGGGAAAAAAGTGATGACACCAACTAATCAAATGTTTGATTAATAAGTGCTTGATTAGGTGATGGAAAATAGTGACCAATCATTTGATGAATAGTATATTTGTAATAAAGTTTAGTTCTACATAGGTCTTGAAAATATTGCATTTTTATCCNCCACTGAGATTTCAATTTGAAAAAAAGGCAGCTGTGAGAGATTCTATAAAATAAAGACAGTTTATTTACAATAATCTGAGATACAAACAACTGTTAGCAGAACATCAGAAATTACATCTCCACTGTAAGGAAAAAACAAACAAACAAACAAACCAAAAAACCCAGAAGAAACCCCCCACAACACGATAATAAACTCTGAAAAGATTGGAGGTTTTATTTAGTTAAAATGACCAGAGCATCCCAGGTTGATGCTTTGGCAATTAACTATCATGGTCATTTTTTTTTTCTCCAGACAACATATTCTTTATGCCCTTTAAATGTATTATATATATATATATATATATATATATATAATATTTATTGTTGTTATGTCTTTGAAACACTGTTTTCACAAGTAAGAAACATATCAGATAGAAAACGTTGCAGTTGCTTCAGAGTCTATTTAACAAAGATTTGAAGGCATTAGGTACAACCTGAGTATTTGTTAGATGACCTTGGAATCAGCGACACTTAGCCCTTCCTCTAATCTTTAATTTTTTCCATCTGTTAATATTTGTCATGATGTCAAGCAAGTCTAGAACATGAGGCATGTATTGCTTATTTATTATTGTACACAAGTATCCACTTTCTTTGTAATATTTTGATCTCTTTGTATTGTGTGTAGAATGATAAACCATTTCTGGTTGAAATGTTACAACCAGAAAACAGCTGGGCAGGCTGTACAGCACTGTTAAATGTGGGTATGTGTGTGTTCCCTCACCATCCCTCCACAGGCAACCTTTGATACAAATACAAGTCCACCTCTGCCAGTACGTAATTTTACTCATTTTTTGTCTGCCTATTGATATCTGCTGGTTCTGTTCCACTTGCTCTGTCACAATTACACCTGATTGATGCTGGCCCTGGGTCTCTGGTAGAGACAAGTCATGAGTGGGATTGCCATGTAGATCTGGGGTCAGTCAGGGCATCAGGGCTGGCCTACCTCCTATTGGGTCCCTGCTCTGCTCAAGACCCCTGGGGTCTGGGAGAAGAGAGGTGCAGGTCAGCCCTGCACAGCAAAGGAAAGCACCTGACCCCCTTCTCTTGTGCTCCAGGAGAAAGAGCATATTATTTCTCGTGGTGTTAACTACCCAGGGGATTGCTGAGCTTCTTTTCTCACATGGCTCTGTGCAGATCAATTACTCATATGCCATGACTTCAGTTTTCGAAACAACCTACTGATTTGCTCCATGACCTATTCACCTACTGCAGAGGTGAGAGCTAGGAGCTCAAGGTGGGAGCATGACTCCAGGCTGCACCATCTCCTTAAGGGATATTGGGACTGAGAAGACACTGATGGCACAGGAAATACTGGCAATGTCCCTGCTGTGTGGCCTGGTATTTTCCGAAGTGCTCCCCTCCAGAGTTGCAGAGATGGTGGTAGAAAGAAAAAAAAGGAAAGCAAGCAGATGAAAAGGCTCAGAGAGAGCTCACAGATAACTCTGTGACAGATGCTGTCACACTAATTGCAAACTGATATTTGGGTGGGAGGATGGTGAGGGGGTATTACAGTAACTAAAAAAAATATATACGATATTTAATAAACATCATATAAGTAGCTATGGGATGCCATTGCAAAGCTGGGGAACAAAAAAAAAAGTGTAAGGAATCATGTAGTTGTTGAGATTTTGAAATACAATTTGAGGAAAGTACCTTAGCATAGAAGCTTCACTAATAGGTTATGAATGTAGTACATTTTTTAATTATTATTTTTCTGTTAGGATTTTTGAGAAAAATCAAGTAATGATCTTGATCTGCATGTATCACCAAGGCAAAATCAGTGCTGGTAGGCAAAAGTATAAAAATTGTAAGAGAAAGAAGACGTTTGGAAATTTCGAACACGCATCATGATGAGTCTGGGTTACACATAAAGAAATTTAATTCTTAACAGAGTTGTGTCATGTGAAACTAGTATAAGAATTAAATACGACAGAGTTCAAGAAGTATTTGGACAATACCGTGAGACACGTGGGTGTGAATCTTGGGCTATCCTGTGCAGGACTAAGAGTTGGACTTGATGCCTCTTCTAAGTCCCTTCTAACACAGAATACTATATGATTTTGTGATTATGTGATTCATATAATATTGATTCATTTTGAAAAAAAAAATAGTGTGGGGAAAAAAGTGATGACACCAACTAATCAAATGTTTGATTAATAAGTGCTTGATTAGGTGATGGAAAATAGTGACCAATCATTTGATGAATAGTATATTTGTAATAAAGTTTAGTTCTACATAGGTCTTGAAAATATTGCATTTTTATCCATTTTAACCTATGACAATTTCTATTACGCTATCTTCTTCTCAGTCAAATACATCATAATTTACTAAAGGTATGGATATTTTTTTAGTGTCCTTACTATATTTCCTCTTAACATTCAAATACGTATTTCTCATTTTATTGTGTCTGTCAGTTTTCCTCAAGTGCTGCCTAAAGTTAAGTATGGTCTATGCTCACACTGCATCCCTTGTCTTTCTTCTCTCTTTATTTTCTATTTTTAACAAAGGTTGATAAACTCAGAAGTTCAGAGGGTGTCAATATATTGGTCTGGCTGAGATAGAGTTCATTTTCCCACAGCAGCCCTCACAGTGCTGTGCTCTGCAGTGGTGGCTGGAAAGGTGTTGATAACACACCAGAGTTTTGGGTACTGCTGAGCAGCGCTGGCACAGCATCAGTTCTGTCTCTCAGCATTCCCACATCAAGGGGCTGGGAGTGGGCAAGATCCTGGGAGGGGGAACAACCAGGTCAGCTGACCCAGAATAACCAAAGGGGTATTCCTTACTAAATTATTTCAGCCAAGATATAGAAGTTAAGGAAAGGAGGAGGAAGGGAGGCGGGGGGAGCATTCAATATTTACCGTGTTTTCTTTCTGGAGCAACCTCTACATGTTCTAAGGCCCTGCTTCCTGAGAAGCGATAGAAAATTGTTTCTTGATGGGAAGTGGAGAATAAAATTACTCTTTTTACTCCTTGCTTGTTTCATTTCTGCTTTAGCAAACTGCCCTGTGTCAATCTAAGAGTTGTTTGCTTATCTTATTTTCTCATCCTCTTCACCGGGAAGGGGGATTGATAGAGGAGTTTGGTGGGCACCTGGTGTCCAGACCAGGTCAACACACACGAGTCAATGACCCATGTGGAGATGTGAAGAAAGGCTTAAGGAGACCTTTTTCCTTCCCTTGCACAAAAGGGTCCAAGACAAAAACTCCACATCTGTTAGAAGACAGAAAATATCCTCTTCTGCTGGTGTTGGTTGCATTTCCCAAAGCTTGTCCTATCCTAAAAACATAAAATTACTTGGATGATGCTTTTAAACCATTTTGATACAGCAACAAAATAATATTTTGGCTGTGGGAGAGTCTCTCATTACAGTGCAGTTGTATCTCTCCATGTGGAAATCTGGTGTACAATAGGCAGTGGTGTGGCAGCAGTTACCAACCCCCATTGGCCATCCCAGCCCGAGACACTTTCTGCTTGCGTGTGGTGGATGTGCCACACAGACTGCACAGCTGCAGTAAGATCTCTGTGTTCTGGGTGTGACAATCACTGCATGTAATTCCTGGGAAATTTCAGAGCCATGTGATATGTAATGAAAATGTCTATCTTTCTCTTTAGAATTGTTCAAGTGAGGCTCAAGGTGCAATCTCAAATCTCATAGTGTGATTCTTTAACAAATTGTTTTCTTTCACCTTTTCTTTATTTTGATTTAAAATTGTTGACCGCTATATTGAGGTTAAAAATTATTTGCTAGTCACAAAATCCTATTATTTTCCTGTATTAAAAGTTGGGAATTCCTAGGCTGACCCCATTTGGACTCAAAAAATCTTATTCTAAAAAAAATGTTGTTAATGTTTTGTTTTGTGTAAGATCCTGCCTCAATTATTCCATGGCGTTTTTTTTTTTTTTTTTTTGGTTTTTTTTTTTTTGGTTTTTTTTTTTTTTTTTTTTGGTTTTTTTTTTTTGGTTTTTTTTTTTTTTTTAATTAATTTAGACAGTCTAGTATGATATTTGTAACTGGTATAACCTTATCTTCTCCCTGAGCTAATCTGTTCATATTCTTTTGGGACAGTCTGGTCATAAGTATACTGTAAAATCTGGGGAAAAAGGTAGATATATAGTAGCCAAAATATTTAATTGAGGGCAAACCTCGTAAGACTGCTGATTATTGTTTGCAGGACAAACCGTCCACAAAACAAGACAGGACAACTTATTTCCTCACTATTATTCCCCTTGATCCTATAGTGTATCAAAGCCCATATCATCCTTCAAAATCAGTCCCGATCTTTCCTTAGAGTAGGCTTTAATACTCTCAATCAGTAAGGAGATTTTCCCAGAGAACAGATGTGTTAAAACAATTTTGATACTAAGGCTTTTTGTACCATCCTATATATATCTTTAAATATATCTGACAATTACTAATTCAGCATCATCAATCTGAAAACAGAAAAGGAATGTTTGATAAAACTTATAATAGATAATTTGTCAGCAGTAAAACTTCCCTAATAGCCAGGGGAAGACATCCAATTGTGAAAAGAAAGCAAATTTTTGTGTTGGGCTTAGATGACAAGGTTTTGGTAGGAGCAGGCTACAGAGGTGGCTTCTGTGATAATCTGCTGGAAGCTTCCCCTATGTCCAGTGGATCTGATGCCAGCTGGCTTCAAGATAGCTGCTGCTGGCTAAGGACAAACTGATCAGCAACAGTGGTAGCACCTCTGGGGCAACATATTAAAAAAGAGAAAAAAAATTATGCAGGAAAAAGCAGAGATGAGAGGAATGAGAATAATTTTCCCTCAGAGACTGAGGGAAACATCGCTGCTAGATACCAAGGTCATTAAAGGAAGGCATGATGTTCTACAGGTTCTGGAACAGAGTTTGCTGAAAGCCCTGCAGCCTGTGGTGCAGACCGTGGTAAAGCATCTGTGTCCCTGAAAACTATGGAGGTTCATGGTGGAGCAGAGATCCACCTGCAGTCTCTGGAAGAGCCCACCCTGGAGCAGGTTTTCTGCCAGGACTTGTGAATCTGTTCCTGAAGTTCTGCACCCCGTGGCAGACTTGAGCAGTTCATGAAAATCTGCATCCTGTGAGAAGGACTCATGTTGGAGAAGTTCACAGAGAACTGCCTCTGTGGGAGAGACCACACACTGAAGCAGGGAAGAGCATGAGGAGTCCTCTCTCTGAGGAGAAAGTAGAAGCAGTGACAGCACCTGATGAAGTGATCACAAGCACATTCCCTGTCCTGTTGTGCTGGTGGCAGGGGAAGGAGGCAGAGAATTGAGAATGAAGTTAAGTCTGGGAGGAAAGGAGGAGTGGAGACCAGGTGTTTTAAGGCTTGGTTTTACTTCTCATAATCCTACCCTGATTTGACTGGAAATACATTAAACTAATTTCCCCAGTTAAGTCTGTTTTTTACCATGATGGTAACTGGTGAGTGATCTCTCCCTGTCCTTTTCTTGACCCACAATATCACCTCCCCTGTCTGTTTGAGACTGTGGAGTGATAGAGTGGCTTTGGTGGGCACCTGCTGTCCAGTCAGCAGCAAGCCACCGCAGTACTGGAAAGCAGACACGGCATTATTTAAGCACCATTCCAGGTTTCAGTATAACAGGGTTGGCTGAAAGTTTTTGAGCGCCCCAGGTTGCATTCAGAAAATTATTATATGGTTTTGGAGGGGTGAGAGAAGAGTGAAAATATATTATTCATGCTGAACTACTCCTAAGACAGAGACAGTTGCAGTTCCTGCCAGACTTGGCTCCTAAACCTCAGATTTCTGGGCTTCCACCTCTTTTCTCATTTGCCTTCTGTATTGCTGTGCCACAGGACTAGAAAACCCTGAGGCTTATGTCTGATCTGTGAATTCAGTCTGTATTTTCTAACTCATCTTTATTTTTAAATCATCTCTTTTGCTTTTGTTGGTCTCTCTTTTGCAGAAAAAAAATTAAATCTCATTTTTCATTCCAAAATGACTCTAAATTCTTTCAGAATTCCAGATTGTCTCTTTTCTGGAACAGCTATTCTTGTTTCAAAAGCATCTCAGGTCATGAGCTTTAATATTCATGATATCTTGACAATCCCTTACAGCAGTCAGCCAAGTAGACATCTGTGAATCTCTGTCCACTGTAATTTAGAGCATTTCTTGTTGAACTGGTATGTGGCTGTCCCAGCAATAACAAGCATAACAATTTTGAAGCAGCAACAAATGTTGATGACTTATACATTGGTTCTATACTTATATCTGGCTTTCTGCAAGATTACAGAGAGTATATACATAGGACTCTTCTTTGGAGAATGCCAACCACAATGCGTAGCTGAAAATGTTGCATTCAGAATACTGCAAATATTGTCCACAGGCAAAGAGGAAGCAGACATCACATATAAATAAACTCAAGAAATTGTTAGTTTAAAGTAAATATTGCCAGAAAAAAAGAAATAAAAATAAATCAGTTAAAATTATAACATACATACTCATTAATTTATCTCTTTTTCCTGGTCTTATTCTCTAATTCCCCTATTGCTCTGATTGGTGAGTTTTCTTCCTTCAGTTGTGATGATGGCTGGGAGCTGTTGAGTGAGTTGTCAGCATTTGTGAATCCTTCCCCAGGAGGAACATGATGTTCATGTTGATGTTTTCTACTTCCTTTTTGTAGGATGTATTGGGATAATTTTTTATATTTGTCTTTCAGGCTTTTATACCTTTTCTTTCTTCCTTGGTGTGCAGGTCCATGTTGTATCCAAACCTCTTTCATGTATAGTATATAAAATTTCTTAGTTCTTTTTGTTAACCTTAACCCCAGTTTTGTCTAGAACCAGGTCTGATTTTGGTTTTTTTCAACTGACCATTAAAGATTTGTTTATTGCTGCAGGGCCTTCATTACTGATCCTATGCCTGCTCACTGTGTATTCTCCTCTGCACCTCATTCTCAAAACCTTTGCTCTTGTCACAGACCTGCATTTCCCTACAATTCATCATTATTTTCTAATAACGAACATGTAATCCTCATAAGCTACCTTCTTGTTACAGCTATCTCTATAAAACAATGACTCTATCACACAAAGAAAAAAAAAGGAAAACAAATTAATGCTAGATGTCCTGTGATTTAGAAAAATTAGTCACAGCTGAACCAAGTATATCAAAAACACAGGAAGGTGATGAAGACATCTGTGAGATCTTGCAAATTATATAAAAAGCATATAACCAGATAGTAGCATTTCCAATTGTCCTTATCCTACAGGGCTCTTGATTATAATCACTAGTAAAAGCTTTGCATTAGGAATTAAACCTATTCAGGTTTAATGATCCATAAACATGATTATGACAGAGAAAAAAAAAATGCTTCTGACTATAACTTAGAAAAAAATAATGCAATGTACCATTTACACAGGAGTTTAACAATTTTCACTGAGTAAAACATTATATATGACTTCAAAAATAAATCCCCCCAAAAAACCCCAAAAAACATAAGCTTTTAAGGTTGAATCTTGACAGCTCTTCTGTTTCTGTTTCTATTGGACAATCATTTTTGCTTTTGTTGTTTGATTTTAATTGTTTTTCTCCTTTCTTAAAAAAAAACCCTTTAACAGTTTTTACTCCTGATTGTGACCAGAGCATTTTACTTGATGAAGTAAAAGGAAAATGAGGATGAGAATATGTCAGGGCTAATCATAAGGTGACAATGTTACATGCATTATTAGGATGGTATGAATCCTTTGGCAGACTAGAAAAAAAAAGTTGTGGCAAAGGACTTCTACTCAAAAAACACACACCTTGAAAGACATTGCATGGAGACTAAATTCATGAATAGTCTTATTAATGGAGGCCGTATTGTGGCATTTTTATGTCTACTACAATGTTATTACAGCAGAATGGTGAATCCCAAAATACAGAACCAGTCTCAGCAAGTAGTGAGATAGTTCTATTTATTATCAATTCTAGGCAGCAAAGAGCTCATGTTTATCTGTATGCAATTCTTCTTCCTCAGTAGAGTTTACTTAAGTCACAGAGGTCCTTTCCTGACAAGGTAAAGCTGTTATTATGATTTTTGTTGTGCTGTGACTCCCATAGCTTGTAGAGATGTATGACAGGAGACTTGCCGACTTGTTCGCGGTTTACCGTGTGTTTTCTGTGTGACTGATCTTCTGTTTAAAAACACGTGGTTGGTCACCTTGTCTTTGAAAGTGCAATACAAAGCAGAGGCAATCTTCTGGAAGAAGGGATAAAGGGCATGCTACCTGTCTGTGAACAACTGGATTCATTTCAGTATACCCTGATCCTGTGGTATCTCAGCTGAGATTCCTGATATGAATGGGGAAGCAGCCAACAAGCACCACACCAAAAGCCACAGTTTAGAAGTGTTAGAAAAACTAAGAATCAAAAAGTTTGTTTTGTTTTCTTGGATGTAATAATCAGTGCAGAAAGAGGGAATCATGGGAATTGCTTTTTTCTATGATGACCCAGTGGGCAGAGCAGAAATCTCTTTCAAAACTATTTTATATTTTATCAGAGCAAGTCTGTTTAAAAGATTGACTTGTAGCAGTTTTTGTGTCGTAATTAAATACAGTTTAGGAAATAGGAAACTTCTGTTGTCTTTGGTATGCTCATTTAAAGTCAAAGCAGTTCCTTTTCAAAGATTTTAACTGTCTTGGACTCCTGGCTCAAAAAGAAGAAACAAAACCAAAGCCAAAACAAAATCAACCAACCAAACAATTGAGATGCTTTAATTTAAAAAGTGTCAAGAAGAAATCTTTTCATATTTTATATTCCCTCATAATTTGTCTGATAATTAGATGTGTTTTGCTACCTATTGCCTGTCATTCCATTTTTGCATGTCATCTTGTTTATATACTGAGTTCTTTCAGTAGTCCCTTTGTTATTTTGGTTTCCTTTGCCATTGTAATTTATTTCTTTTCTCTTCTCCCTGGTTTTAGTTTAATTTTTATTTCAGTCAGTTCTTTTCTTATGATAATCTATTTTGGCCTTTCAAAACTGCACTGTAAATCAACTCTTGTTTTCTGTCTATTTTCTTTTTTTGTGTAAATTATCTTTTTCTATTTTTTTTGTCTCACAAACACCTAGCATTTCATCGTTAGAGGTGAATGTATTAATGTCATTATTATTTAAGGTCACCTGATTTTTTGGTACAAATAGGTGATTTGGGGTTTGTTTTTCTTTAGTTACACAACCATGAGGAATTTCGATTGCATAGACTGAAATTTTACTTGATATTTCTTTCACTTTTTTTCTAGTATGAGCGTGTGTTGGTGTTACTAGAAAGTGTGTGGACAGGAAGTACGTGTGATGTGTTTATGCAAATACACTTTTGTAGTCTGTAACATTATAACTAGGAGTGTAACATAATTGGTGTGCAGCTAATTAATTCTTGAGAAGATCTTTCTGAGACAAGACTTTGGCAGATGAGGAGTTATATGTGTTGTTTGCTGAATTCTTAATGGTCGACTGAAACAGTAAACAATTAACTAAATCACAAAACTTTGAACTATTTCAGTCCAAGTATGCCTCAAAGAGCCAAGTTAAGACTCTTTAGAGATCTTCTTTTTGGTAACTTCATTTATTTTGCACAAGCCTCTAAAACTCAAGTATGCAGATAGCTCACACATTCAACTGCTGCAGAATGACTGAGTACTTTTACACTCTTCAAGGGTAGAGCAGGGCTTAAGCAGTAACTTTTGCTATTCATTAATGGATGAGAAAACAAAAGCTAGGAGACTGACAGGATAGAGCCGCTTATATCCTCTTTGTTGAGACTAGCTCCAGCTACATGTCTGTACAGAATGAAATAACAGTTTTAAATTCACTGTAGAGAGACGAAGCAGAATGGAGAGCTGCTACAAAATTTCATTTTTATTTGAAGCTCTGGCAGAATCCATATCACATCATTAGAATCCCACATTTTGATTAAAGAAATTGGTATAAGAGATTTTAGGAAAATCTGCCCTGTTCTTCTTTATAGGCACCTTTGACTATGACTCCTAAGAAATATTAGTTTCTTTTTCTTGTTTGAATGTTGGTTTTTTTTTTTAAATGTTGCAAAAATTTTAGCTGATAAACACAAGAATCATGAGGGAGCTGAAAACAACTGAATGCCATCACCATGCCAAGCAGTGAAGAATTTGTTCTATCATGGCAATTTCTGTGGCATATTTGATTACTTTTAAAGTTTTGGAACCATAAAAAAGAATTAGCAATATGCATACTGTTCAAAACAAAATATTTGTATTGTGATATTTATGTATATCCTGTGTACACATATACTTAAATAAACACATGCACAACCAAACTGCTGCATATAATTTGAAAACACATTAAAATGAAATCAAGGCAGAAGACATATATGCTAAGAATGCAAAACAATTACAGAGAATACATGACTAATTCCAAGAGCAGGCTGATAAAGAAATCATCTAATGTAGCTGGGCCAAATTGAGGCAAGGGAATGCAGAACTAATTAGGCTCAATTTTTTATCCAGAGCTCTTGTGACACCTTTGGACAGTCTAAGTACTGGAACAAGTCTGTTTCATCATTTTTTTACCAATAAAAGATAAGTTTGTCTATTTCCTCTCTTTGTCCCTACCATTACCCTAAGAATATTGCATTTTGTGCTTATTTGTAAACTTAAGTGGATGCGCATATTGTAGTGATAAGTAGGAGGAAAATATAAACTTCTATGGTTTTGTACCAAAAAAAATTAAAATTTGGAAAACAAAAGGAGAATTTAATGGTCATTTATATACTCAGAATTTACCAGACTCTTTCTCAGGGTCACTTTTCTGCAAAGAAAGAAAAAATCCTTTTAATTAATGGAAGTATTATTGTTGAATGACATAAAGACTGCATGAAATGCTATGAAAGGGATTTAAAAAATGTAAAGGACTGTTCTTTAAGAAATAGATGTTTTCCTGAAAATTTTCAAAACACTTTGCATAAAGTTATGTTATGGTTAACCCCAGCTGGCAATTAAGCATGACAGAGTTTTCTGCCTACTCTCCCCCTGGTCATAATGGGGAAGAGAATCAGAAAAGTAAAAGAGAGAAAACTCATGGATTGACATAAAGGCCATTTAGTCAGCAAAGAAAAAGCTGCACACAAAAATAAAGCAAAATAAGGAATTCATTCAGTGCTTCATTCACTGGCCAGAAAGTTCTTTCTTTCTTAAGGAAATAGATTTAAAGATTAAAACATGAGAAGAATAGATGCTAATCAGTAGCAAAAGGAAAATGAAAAACAGCAAATCTGCGAGGAAATATAATAAAATTTGTCTTCTGGCTAAATACTAAAGTTTGAGGCAAGTGTTTCAGATCCTCAAGAAAAAATATAAAATTGTTTTTGTAGAATTAAAAAATTGAGGTGGAATCTTCAGAAATACTCCCAGTTAGTCTTTCTCTACTTGTGCTGAAGTCAAGAAGAGTTTATCAACATGACTGAAAGGCAAATACTTTGTTTTAACTTCAGTAGGTAAGAATGCAAGCTTCTGAATATGAATACTTCTGTACTGCAGAAAATTAACATTCTGCAGATGTATGTGGTGCATCTGTTGCAGATATATTTACTTTGTCATGTTACATGTAACTATAAATGTTTAAACTCAATAAGGGTCTTGCTTTGTTTTCTGCTTTGTTGTTCAAACTTGTATTTAATAGACCACCTCAAAATGAAACAATATTTTTATTTCCCCTCTTGTTCAATTTGTTAGTCATACTGTTAATGGAATGAATATTTTCTTTAAGTAAATATTTGTTTCTTTTTCACTTTCTAGATTAATAAGTAAATGATAGGTGAAACTTTATTTTTCTACCTTTTCAATACTTTTTTTTCAGGTATCGTCATTGCTCTTCAGTTTTTGCTTCCCATTTTTGAGGTATTGTTCATTTTAGCTAGCACACTTTTAGGAAGCTTTTGTCCTTTTCTGACAAGTACAGAAGATGTGTGAGAACCAAGTCAATGTCTACAGCTATGATTATGTCTAACTACCACTTAAGTCAATTAACATGTTTGACACTTCTGATCTTTTGTCTAGGGTAATTTTGAGGAGGTATCTTCAGCTATATTTAAGCAGAATAATACTGTTCCTCCTGTTAGTCTCTACAACTGTCATATTTTATTTCTATGAGCTTCAGCAAAACTTCTCCCCACCTGAGAGCTGTACCATTTATGTTGTTATTGTTCAAAACATACTGATGACATTAAAAATTATATGGTTTTGACAGGAAAAAGAAAAGGCATCATTTATGTCATTGCTTATTCTTCACAGTGTGTAAATTTTGTGGGGTTCTAATTTATTAAGTCTATGACTTCATCCCAATCATCAAAGTATCCACTGAACTTATAAATAATAAATATTGCTTTGGATACTTTCCTCAAGTGTTTTATATCACTCGATTTTTTTTGACATTTTGATTTGTTTTACAATAAGGTGCCATCAATTGAACTCAGACAATTTTGAGGGAAAGCTGGAAAACTTGGCATTTGTAATGAATGAGAACGACAGAGAGATGGAAAAATATTGGTACTGCCACCTTAGAGGACAGCTTCTGACATCCAGGCTGGGAGGAAATTTGATAGCTTTCTGGAATTTAGAAGCAGAAAAGTCACAAGGATGTTCAGTATCCAGATAGGTTCCATGGTTTGTTTGGAGTTCTTTTTGGCTCTTCTTCCTAATTTGAGTGGTAAAATTACCTGCTGCTGAAGAACAAAACCATTTTTAATGTGTTTTTCTCCATTTTGGATACTGATATTCCATTGCAACCAAAACAGTTAGTTTTGTGTTGACCATAATCTATTTTCCTTTTAACTGTGACCCTTGAAGTAGGACTCTAGTGTCTCTACGGGGACACAGACAGATCAAACAGGGTGCAGTCTCATAAGAATTTCCAGTATGATTACTTATTGGTGTTACTAATTTCTCAGAACTTGTTACAAATTATTCCCTTATATTAAGTAAATAAGAGAATTACTATTTTTTCCTGAAAACAAGGGAAGTTAAATTCTGTAGCTTGTGCTGGTTACCTCTGCTGGTGATGAGTTTTCTCACTTTCTAGCAGGATTCAGACAACACAAAATGCTGAGATGTAGCTTCTGGAAAAGTATTCTTTAACTATGCTTCAATGGATGAAAAAACCCGCTTTTATTTCTGAATACATAATGTCATTTCAGTAATAAAATCCAAATAAAAAATGAAAACTTATTTAAGTAGTTGTGTCATAATTGTCCTAGAAAATGAAACAAGGTGACAAGACCAATAACAAGGTTTTCCTCTGTCTGGAGGCTTTCTCGTCTCCCCACCTATTAAATGATTGTATATCTTGGAATGGTCCTATCATTAGATAAGGCTTTTAAAGAATTAAAAAAAAAAATAAATAAAGGAGAGAAAGAAGGGAAGAGAGAAAGAGGTGAAAGTTACTGAATTTTAACTCTGTTTGGTATAACTCTTGCACCTGCTGAACCACTTCCTGTAGAACATACAGTCCACTGTTTTATTTCCCTAAATTACATAGTTGCTTTTCAGAGAAACTGAAAAGATAGAGCACATAAGGTTATGAAGAGTCTCATGAAAAATTGGCGCTTCTAGAACAGGCAAATATAGTGAAAGGAAGAATTTCTCTTTTTCTTGTAAATGTTGCGGTATATGATAGTATAAGTGAATAAATCCCCAAATCTACAATATTTATATATTTATCTATAATGAGTATCTTTGTTCGAAATATGAATGAGAAAATTGTTTTGTTCCATTTTGTTTTTGTCATTCCAATGGCTTTTGATAGCCCTTCTGGCTGTTCTGTTCATTGTTTATTATAAGATTAATTATTTACTGTGTAAATTCAAAGACATGGATGTGTATCAGACATTTGGAACATTGTCCAGAGTGGCTGGGGACGATCATAAGATACATATTTTACATGGCAACAGGAGAGAGACCATAATTAGATATGCTATTTAAATCTCTCAGGAGACAACAAAGTTATATTGCTCTTATTTTATTTAGTTCTTTATTTCTTATAGCTCTTTTTGTTTTGTTCTGTTTAATTTCCATAACGTCTTTTAGATTTATTTGCTCTACCATTCATCTTCTGACATGGCTGGTGTCAGGGAGAACACAAAATGAGTGAGTTGTAAGGGAAAGATGTCGCAGAGTTGTAGAGCAACAGAGCTTAAAAGATACTAGTTTAAGATTCCCAGTGCAATGCTCGCCTTCTTTCCTTTAGGCAATTCTGTGAGATGAATTATGTGTTCTATTGATAGCAATAGATTTACGTCTTTTGGGAAAGTAGAAATAAATAAATATCTATAATATGTATAGGTTGACGGTACAACTCAGAAATGGTAAACAACTAAATATCTAAGGAACATGAGCACGGATATTTTACTTTAATGCTATAAAAAGAAAGAAAATCTCTAAGAAACACTGTGCAGCAGAATAAATTAAAACAAGTTAGGTGTCACAAAAGTAGCTTTATATTTTATTTAATTTAAACAAAATGTGAAACTGCTATAGAAGGGTTCTGATGTATTGAGGACCATCTGCTCTTATTTTTTTATATAATCATTTGCATAAAATCTATTAAGTTCATTGTATTGCATGCTTCAGGAATTTAATAAGCCAGAATTATGTATAATATACAGCACATGGCAAGGAATTGTAATAAACAAGAATGGTACTTCTAACTGCATATAGAAAAGAATATGTGATTTTTAGGAAAAAGTAAAGATATTGTGACCTATTTTCTGTTGTGTTTATTTAGTAATTAATGTGTTTGAATTCCTGTGAGATCACGTTCCATATTTCTGTATACTTGACACAAGGGAGCATAGAATGATGTTAGATTTACTCAGTATTTTAATATCCCTCTGTTTTTCACATACCTACCATTCTTAGATGTTTACCAAACTACTTTGGATTAATTTCTTAATAATGCATTGCACGTACAAAGACTAATTCTAATTTCATATTCATATAAGCAATGCACAACTCTGGTGACATTAAAAGTCTAGTTATTGATATAAAAGCTGTAAGAATAATGCCTACAATCATATATTATATTAAATTATTTAATTTTAGTAGTATAAGAATATCTATTGCAAGGCTTCTTCTGTCTAAAAAAACAGAAGACTTCTGACTTCTGTTATAGAACTTCCAAACACTCTGGAAAATATTTCAGTATAAAATTTTTATATTGCATAAGTTGCTTAGAAATTTCCTATTGACATTATCAAAGAAAACCACTTTACAAAAGTGGATAGCTGGTTCTTCCTGGAGTCCTATTGAAGCAGCTGTGATCCCCACATCAAACAATAGGGTCAACCACAGCGACTTTACTTAGAACTTTAGATCAGTGGGTAAATTCCAGCCCTTAAGAGCAACATTAGAAACCAGAGAAGGAGACTGAAGTCAGAATACAATCGGTTTGAAACATGATCTTTTTTTCAATTATAAGTTGTTCACGTGGAAGTCTATAAAACAAAAAACTGATATCATTCTGCTTTCCAAAGGTAGACTTAAATTGCTTGCAATTAACACTCCTGGCTACCTTCCCTTATCTCCATTCCTCCTTTTACAGCTCATTAGCTGTATGCTGTAGCACTTCAGAATCTGGGACGTGCATTAATTTCTATCAGCTGACTCATGCCTCCCCACCTGACTGGCATCTCCCCAGCTGAACTGTAGCTGACATTAGCCCGAGCCCAAGTTTTAATACACTTACCTAAAATTGATTCCTGATGATCTCCCTGTGCAGACTACTCTGGAGATAAAAGAAACAGTGGTCTCTTTTGTTAGTAATTTTCCATACTGAGGGGAGCCTTGCAGATTAATTTCTCTCCTTTTCTCCTACCGCAGTGGCATAAAAAAAATAAAAATGACTGGAACGAAGAACCTCTCCAAGAATAATGATAGCAGTATCTTGACTAATATGGTATAATCCATTTTCCTAAGTTAAACTCGATTTACCTTTCAGAAAATCTAAATGAAACTGTGTACCTGCTTTGTCACATTAAATAACGATGCTCTACCTAAAGAGACTTCTTAGTTTGCTGTGAAGCTGCTTGGTGCTTGTAGGGCAACATCTGTAAAATGAATGAGGTCTTGTTAATCTTATACATGACATGAAACATGAAGCCTGACCATCAAAAGATACTAGTCTTATCCAGTACCTCAAGAGTGAATAGCATGTATATGTCTGAGTGAATATTGCTGATATATACAAGTATTTTACATTATTGTTTGTATTTTCTCAAAATATTTAATCCATTGCAGAATTAAAAAAAAAAAAACAAACCTCTAATTTATTGCTATTTATTAAGGATATGCACAATTTAAAGAGTTACTTCTAAATTTGTAAGAGGATAATTGAATTTTAGGGTTAGCAAAAGGATTACTGGCATTTTAGGCTAAGACTAACAAGCCTGATGTGTTAAAGGTTTGAGTTAATATGTTTTAATTAGGGTGAAAAACAAGGTTAGCAGTGGTCAGATATATATTTTTTTTTCTCTGTTAACAGAGGGTATTTAAACTTTTGTCTCTTTAAAACTCTGAAGAAATGCAAGGAAAAAAGCTCTTTTATTTCTGAGTTAGAAAGAAATTCTTTACCTTTTCTCTGCATTAGCTGATATAAGCAGGTTTTCATCATCACTAGAATAGGTATCTTTCTCTCTTTACTTTCTTTTCCTTTTCCTTTTCCTTTTCCTTTTCCTTTTCTTTCTTTTCCTTTTCCTTTTTTCTTTATCCACTTCCACTCTTAATATTTTGTCTAAACAAGGCCCTTAAAGCATCACAGTATTCTCAAATCATCCAGTCCATCTCTGGAGGGAAAAAAAAAAAGAAGTTAAATCAAAGCTTTCTTGTGAAAAATATTAGAATGCCATACTTCAGCTATGACTTTCAGCTACTATGAAGTGTGATATATTTTTAACCCTATATTTCTCAAAGTCTCATCTGCAGCATTATTCTTTCAGAATTTTCCATTTTTTATTGACATCTCCTTTGAAGCAGAATATTTCCCATTTGTTTTCACTGAATTTCAATTCGATTCCTCACATTATTTCTAATATATTTCTAAAATAGTTTGAAATCATATCGTTGGCTAATGTGCTTGACATCATCCTAATATCATCTTGGAAGTGTTCTGTATCAGATACTTAATGTAATCTTCAAGTTCAGATTCAGAGTCAAATTTTATCTTGTATTTTCTTCAATCACATTNAAAAAAAAAAAACAAACCTCTAATTTATTGCTATTTATTAAGGATATGCACAATTTAAAGAGTTACTTCTAAATTTGTAAGAGGATAATTGAATTTTAGGGTTAGCAAAAGGATTACTGGCATTTTAGGCTAAGACTAACAAGCCTGATGTGTTAAAGGTTTGAGTTAATATGTTTTAATTAGGGTGAAAAACAAGGTTAGCAGTGGTCAGATATATATTTTTTTTTCTCTGTTAACAGAGGGTATTTAAACTTTTGTCTCTTTAAAACTCTGAAGAAATGCAAGGAAAAAAGCTCTTTTATTTCTGAGTTAGAAAGAAATTCTTTACCTTTTCTCTGCATTAGCTGATATAAGCAGGTTTTCATCATCACTAGAATAGGTATCTTTCTCTCTTTNTAGAATGCCATACTTCAGCTATGACTTTCAGCTACTATGAAGTGTGATATATTTTTAACCCTATATTTCTCAAAGTCTCATCTGCAGCATTATTCTTTCAGAATTTTCCATTTTTTATTGACATCTCCTTTGAAGCAGAATATTTCCCATTTGTTTTCACTGAATTTCAATTCGATTCCTCACATTATTTCTAATATATTTCTAAAATAGTTTGAAATCATATCGTTGGCTAATGTGCTTGACATCATCCTAATATCATCTTGGAAGTGTTCTGTATCAGATACTTAATGTAATCTTCAAGTTCAGATTCAGAGTCAAATTTTATCTTGTATTTTCTTCAATCACATTTTAATATTTTATGAGAATGTCACAGATCATTTTTTCCAAGCCTTGTACACTTCAAGATGTGTCCTTGGATTCATTTTATTCACAAGATCTTTTGTTGAGAAAGGAAATAGAAGATTCATTTCAGTACAGTGACACCTTCCAATGCTGGTGACTCCAAATGGCTGAGATTCATACAAAAGATTCACTGGTATGTGATAAGCCTTTTGAGACACTGGCATCTGGGGGTTTCCTTTGGTTGTTTGTTTGGGTTTTTTTTTTTTTTTTGGTTTTTTTTTTTTTTTTTTTTTTTTTTTTTTTTTTTGGTTTTTTGGTTTTTTTTTTGGTGTGGTTTTTTTTTTAATTGAGAAAACATCATGAAGTTGCTCTGTAATTTTTTCTGCAATTTTTTAAGTTCTGTTTTTTATACAAACATATGTTGTTTTTCTAAACTAACAAGTTGTGTCTTTTTGCAACTAAAAAATATTGGTAAGTGAGAAATGAATACCTATGACACAAAGAAATCCAAATGTTCAGAATACTGCAAGCTTGTAATGAGAAACAGAGTAAACAGCAACTGTTGATGTCTAATCCTTGGTCTATCTAACTCTCATCTGTTCAGTTCTTGGGAATATATCCTATTCTGACCAAAAGCTACAAAAATATTTTCATGTGTTAAATAAATATAGTAGTATTTTCTTTCTTGTGACAGGTGTGTTTTCATGAAACATGAAAATTCATAGTGCATGGATACATTATGGATAAGGCACCTTTCAAGTCTTTGGTGGATTTTCTAAGTTCTGTGTAGTACTCATAATTTTCTCTTTGTTTCAAATATTATCAAAAGGATGACTTTGGCTAATGGGAGTGTCTTACTGAACAATGTGTTTGGTATTACATAATTTTTTTTTCCTTTTCCATATAATTTGAACTACAGAGCCACTGTGGATGAAAATGTGACAATCTCACTAGTAGTTTAATGTTCTTGGCTTCAGGCCTCAAACACTCAGACATAAGTTAGAATTATTATACAAATAACAGGTAAATACACCAATTTCTTGGTGTTGGTGTAATTTGGGATTAACTTCAGAATAGTTCATTAAGTTGCTCAGCTGTAAACCAAATTAGTTCAAGATTTCAATACCATTTTCTCCCTGTTACGAGGATGAAATTTGCTACAGCCAGACTGAAGAAAAATAAAATCTAATCCTACAACTTTTTTCCAAGTTCTCTGTGAAACAAATTTCTGAAACTCTTTTTTTTTTTTCTTTTTTTTTTTTTTTTCCTTATTCTTGGTCTACTAATATTCTGTGTTCTGAGAAATGGACACTAGAGGTCTAGCCTCTGGGATCATACCATTTGTTTGGAACAGGGATTGAATCTACACAGTCTTCGTGGTATAATATTGTCACATAAAATCAAATGAAAAACAGTGTCTGGAAACACATGGGAAGTGCCATTAATGAGCATCATTAAATTTTTTTAATACAATACAATAGCTGATGTAAGCAAGTTTAAAACACAGTTTCTTTACTGTTTTAAGAGTGGTAGAAGACTAGAGCTGTGCTGTCAGAGTGCTGAGGGTGGTTAGAAACTCCTGGAGTGGTAATAAGTGCCCCTTGCATGTGGGCAGAATTAGGAATAGAGGAATAGATAAAAATGGCTGCCCTTGTCTTAGATTTCTCTGTGTGCATAGCAACGTGCAGTATTTACATTTCTGCTTGATGAAAATGATGCTAAAGCACATGAAATCACATTCAGACTTTTATTAAATACAACCAGGTTAAACATTTACAATGAAAAAGGTTGTCAAGCAGTAGGTAATATGCCTAGACTTTCTAAATTTTTGTAAAGTATGATAAACTTTTCTCTGTTGGAGACAAACCTTATCCCTAAGCTCTCCAGTGCTATATTTCATGCACAGTAAAGACTTACATATAGAAACAAATTTCTTTCTCTGTAAAAATGTACTAATACTTCTTTTATAATAGTCAAACAATATAAAAGTGAAAATTATAAACACATAAATCAAAATGCTTAATAGAATATTTGTTTAAAATTTAAATGGTTTGCCACAGAAAAGAGCATCAGACTTATTTATACATATTTTTAAGAATTTTGTGGTAAACAACTTAATGGGAATATTTTTCTTTATGTTTTAAGACATATAGTATTATTTCTAAACAGCTTTAAATATACTGAACAAGCTGCCTCAGAGAGTATATATACACACATACACACACATATATTAAAAAATACATATGTTTTCTTCACTTTTTATCTGTTAGTTAGTTTTTAAGCAGATAAGGAAATATTACAATTGCAGCATTGCTCTAACTCCTGTCTATTTTCTTGAAGGACTCAAGAAATTAGTAGTGAACTTGTACAGCTATTGTTAGAAACCTAAAAATTTAGGAGCTTTTTTTTCCACATGAGACCATCACATATAAGAAATTTTTTTTAAATATAAGGAGCAAAAAAGCAACATTAAAAAAATGTTGAATGCAACATGGAACATAACATATGAGTCTAAACCTATTTCCTTTTTAAAAATAGTGTTTAGGTTAAAGAAAATAGTTAGAATAAGACCATGATAAACAGAAACATGCCCGAGACTAACTGAAAATTAGAAAGAATAAAAGCAAACTAAAAGAAACCATCATAAACTGAGAAGTTTTTTTCTGAACTAGTGCAGATTTTTACTTCTGGGAGCAGCACATTTTACATATGACCAATAAAGAGGCTGGTCAAGNATAATAATAATAGCAAAAATATAAAACCCAAAAAAACCAAACCCTCCCTCCAAAGGAAAAAATAAACACCAACACAAACAAACAAAAAACCAAAACCAACCAGTCAAACAAAGACCAAACCAACCAAACAACAATAAAAACTTGCACCGACAAACAGAAAACCAAACAACCAACCAAAATCTCAACCAACCACNACATATATTAAAAAATACATATGTTTTCTTCACTTTTTATCTGTTAGTTAGTTTTTAAGCAGATAAGGAAATATTACAATTGCAGCATTGCTCTAACTCCTGTCTATTTTCTTGAAGGACTCAAGAAATTAGTAGTGAACTTGTACAGCTATTGTTAGAAACCTAAAAATTTAGGAGCTTTTTTTTCCACATGAGACCATCACATATAAGAAATTTTTTTTAAATATAAGGAGCAAAAAAGCAACATTAAAAAAATGTTGAATGCAACATGGAACATAACATATGAGTCTAAACCTATTTCCTTTTTAAAAATAGTGTTTAGGTTAAAGAAAATAGTTAGAATAAGACCATGATAAACAGAAACATGCCCGAGACTAACTGAAAATTAGAAAGAATAAAAGCAAACTAAAAGAAACCATCATAAACTGAGAAGTTTTTTTCTGAACTAGTGCAGATTTTTACTTCTGGGAGCAGCACATTTTACATATGACCAATAAAGAGGCTGGTCAAGAAGGTAAAGATAATTAAATAAATTTTCATGAGTTTTCAGTAGAAGAGAAATATGTGTGTGATAGTATTCAGTTTAAGTTCTAAATATTATAGTAGGAGATTAAATCTGTTTGAAACACCACTCCTCTGCCCTAAGATCTGTGGAGAAAACCTACATTGCAGACTATGCAACCTTTCTGAAAAGTGATGTATGTTAGTGCCAGTGAAGTTTTATGCAGTTTCTGCAGCAGATTGTTTCTCCTACCCAAGTTAACATCATCAAAAATATCTAAGGGTGCTCTTATGATGCTGTACTCTGACTTANAACAAACAAAAAATCAAACAAACATAAAAACTGAAAAAAACCCCACAAGCAAGTAACCCACCTTTGGATACTCCTGCTTTCTTAAATGAAGAGACAGTCTCATTCCTTTGCTCCATCATCTGCAGTCTCACATTTTTTTATCTTTGCTGAGAACTGTATATACATAAGATAAGCAGGACCCTTTTATCTGATTTTATACAAGTAGATCAGGCTGCAATTGCTCCCTGTTTACAAGAACAGTGTAAGAGTTTGATTACTGGGCAGTGCAGACCACCTGAGTATTTATTTGTCACCTCTGACAATAAGAATAAGAGCTTGAAAGGTGCTAAATGGATATTTTATCCTAAATTGTAAATCTCTTGAACCTATGACTGTAAATTACATTTTAGTTTTGGTGATAGGAGGACTGCAAGAAGCAGTCAATATTAAAGTCATTCACTTTTATTGTGTTCATGACAACAAATACTTCCATGAATTGGAATTATTTATAAAAATGGAATGCTAAACTGGAAGAATGAGATTATATTTAGTCAGATTATACAGCATCAGTTGTTTAGCCTCTTGGAGGAAAATATATTTAGCAACAGTGTGTAAAGGAAAGTTTGAAATTATTATCAGATAAACACAAGAGCAAGACACAACTATTTGTATTTCTGCATGTATTTGTATGTCTGCATAGCAGTGTAGAAACATATATGTAGTAAAATACATCAAATATGACTAAATTTTGAGTATCTCTTGGCATATATATATTTAAATTTTTTTACTATGGTAAAAGAGAAAAATTTGGGATTCTCACATGATTTTAAGAAGGTAATGTCACTTACAAACTGGTAGACCCTGAATTAGCTTTTGTAGAGACCAAAAGATGCAGTTTATGATGTGAAAATTTCAGGGAATGTTGATTCCTACATTAAATCTGCATGATCATATAGACTTCTAGGCAATCAGTGGTCAGGGAAAGTTGACATCACAATCTGACAGAGTAAAATTTAATGAGACTTCAAACACAAAGGAAAACTTTTTTATAGGTGTTTCTCCTTAAGAAGTTGTGGTGCATCATCCATTTTTTTTTTGTCAAATTTAACAGTTACTGTTCAAACCTATTTTGAACTGAATTAAAGCACTTAATTGATGAAATTCAAAGTTAACCTTAAATTTAACTCTACTTTCATTCCTAAAAAAGGAAATAATATGATTCTTTAAATTAGGGTTTCTTTTTCATTGGTAAACATTTTAATTGAGGCTCATTGGTCAGGGATTTGAAGGGAAACAAATTGGGTATTAGCTTATATTCTGCTTACTAATGACATTAAAACAAGTGTTATACAAGAGGATTTGACAATATGCCCACTACTAACTCTGTGAGACTTCCCAATCTTTTAAGAGTTTCATGATGATGACATGCAAGTTTTTTATCTTTGGAAGTTTAATTTGCATGGGCTAAACGAATGGTTCACTCTAAGTTCCAAAATTCACACGATATCAGTTTACAATCCACAACCTTTTTTAGAATTCTTCCTGCAACTATTTAATAAAAAAAAGCCTTGCAATTTTTGGTTGTTGTAAACTGTCTTAATTGGATTCCTGCTCATGTTCTTTTCTCCATCTCTACTGCCTATTACACAGATTTTTATATGCTCTTCCAATCACAGTAGTATCCAGCTGCTGAAGGTTTTATTACACAAAATATTTCTCTGGTGGTTTGTGTTGGTATGTGCTCCAGAGTATGAACAACTGATAAGGTTGCATTCCAAAACAATTAATTTAGTGCCATCCAAGTAGAAAATTAGTTATTTTAATATATAAAGAGTATTACTTGTAAGTTATCTGTTTACTTTCTCATATTTTCTTAATAATTGATTTATACATATATTGTAGTACTGCCTATATACTCTTCTTACACAGATTTTTCTTGAGCTAGTATATTCCTTAATTTTTGTGGGGAAAAAAAAAAAAAAACCCACCAAAAAACCCTCTCACTTTATAAAAAGCTTAATAATTTTGCTAACAAGTCTGTATGACTATTAAATATTTTTTTTAAGTGTTAATTTTTATAGGTGTTTTACGGAGTAGCTGTTTTACAAAAATCTTCTGGGATGATGCACAATTTGATTTTCAAATAATTTATTTTATTTTGCTGTATCATGTGAAGACACCTACTTTGAAGTGGAATTCTCTCCAAGGGCAGAGATGGTCTGTAATCAAGAATTAAAAAAAAATAAAATTCAAACAACCAAAAAAATCCGCAAAAAACACCAACAAAACAAACGAAAAAAACCCCTAAGTTGTAGTGTTAAAAGTTTGTCCTGTCTCTGTCTCACTTCTTCATAGCAAATGCATATTTTTGAAGCATTAACAGTAACTCTTCATTCTGTAATGTAATCTGCAGCATGGACAGACAGAGGGAGAGAGCTCTCCTTTGCTTTTTAGTTTGTTTTTTTAGCTAGCTGAGGTAGAGAGGTTTCCTGGTCTGTGTCTTTTCTTTTTCTTGTAGCTGTTCAAACCTGGTCTAAGACCAAAAGCCCAGAAAAACACCAGGAGCTCACACCTGCTGCCCACCGGGGCCAGGACATGGCATTTTCCAGTGCCAGAGGGACTGATAAGAGACTGAGCAAAGTGAGCTACACCCCACAACAAGGACACTCTGAATTTGCCATCTCTTCAGAACAGCAAGAGGTTTTATTGTTTCATGTTATTCATTTTTTATGCTTGTGAATTGTTTGCTTGTTACATAAACTGGTTTTTTCCACTGTTTTCCAAGGAAATCTTTTCTGGAAACAGTTAGGGGAGGCACTGCTTGAATTTGCTTTTCTAGAGGGACCTCATTCAGAGGTTTTCTCCCAAAATTTACCCTAAACCAGGACAGTTATGAACTGAATGATGTGCAGTTTAGAAGTAGAAGTAATTATATGTACTGTCAATGATATCTGAGTGTATGTTTCAAAAAGATGAAAGCTTGATGATGATATTAGAATACAAAGGTACTATTTACCACTACCTACAAAGGTACACTGTTACTCTTGATCATAATTTATTATTAAGCAACATTTTCCCTTTTAGTTAAAATTTATTAACATTTCATTATTATTATTATTATTATTATTCCATTCAATTTGTAAACATTCTTACCACTGTGATCTTCAAGCCAGAAGTATTGTGGGAAATGATCAAGAAAAAACTTTTTTATCAGCTATAAAACTTCTGGTGTAAAGAACCATTTTGGAAAATAATCTTATTTGAAAATTCGATGCACTTTAATGGAAGAGTATTATAATACTGTAAATGAAATAAGGAATTTTTCATTTGCATTGCTAAACTACCAGAACATATGCAGGATCATCTTTTTGCTAACTTAAAAGCAAACTCCATAGAGCAGTAAACAGATTTTTAAAGACTTACACATATGCCAAGTACTTAGTAAAAGTAATCAATATAGTTGTACAGAAAGATTTTAACTTTTGTGAGCTTGAAAGAAAAGAGCTCTAACCACTATCATCCAACATAGAGTCTGTCATCACACTAAATAAGCTGCTGACTGAGCTGGTAAACATTTAGTTGATTATCTGGTAGTACAGGTGTCCTATTCTGCTGAAAAGTTTTTGGCTGAGACAGACAGGCTCACCTCTCCTGAAACTAATACTGTTGCATGTCAGATTTTCAGAGGGATCACAATTTCCAAGCATTACCAGAAGATCATGGAGAAGCTGGAAATACGCACTGCTGCAGAATCATCAAGACAGAGACTGAAGGCCCTGGAGGATGACTTGGGTCCTGGTCCATGGGTGGGATGAAGTGGGAGCTCCAGGGAGCAGAAAGGGGGTCCTGGGCTTTGGGCAGGATGAGAAGACTTTGCTAGCAAAGCCAGGCTGGAGGTGCCCTCAGGGTCTGGGTATGCAAATTGCTAAATCTCTGCTTTAGAGCAGTGGCACTTGTCACTGGTTTTACAGTAGTAAACACAGGATTGGAAAGTGCAACAGAAGCATGAAGACTCCTGATATCTGGCAAGTCCAGTGTTCCTCTAGTTTCTTTTTTTTTTATATCATCCTGTCTGTCTTCTCATTTATGGTGCTCTAACAAGCTTGTCAGAAAATGGGTTTTAAACCTTCTGCCAATTCTCCATACAGGAGAATGATTCTAATAAAAAACAATTGGCAATTGATTCTGATGGAGTCAGCAAAGTTATTGGTGTTTAAAATTATTTGAAGTAGGAAGATTTCCCCCTTTTGGCATAATGAAATTTAACTTCCCATTTCAGTCTTCTCATATGGAGCACAAGAGAGACCAAGAAGCTGGAAAATGATCAGCTCACTCCAATGGCTGCCTCAGATGGCCTAGGCTCTCAAACATGAAAAAAATGTGTCAAAAAGTCCTGTTAGAGTTTTATTCCTGTCATACATGTTCATTATTAGAATACTGACTTATGTAAACAAAGCCAACATTATTATTATTATCCTGCCATACAATTATGTTCTACAATAGAGATATGTACTCTATATATGTATTGTATATCTTATACTTTGCTTCACATATAAAAGTAAAGCAAATTAGATTATACTGAAAATCATAGTTTTGTGCAGTTTTTTAGACAAAAGCTGCCATTGTACATACTTAGTAGTGCTCTGTAGGTGTTTTCACTCTAGTCTAAGAAATCTGTGAAGTTCCAAATAATTTTCCTACATATCCCTGACTATAGTTCTCCATGGTTTGGAGAGCTGCATATTGTTTGCTTGCTAACACTTCACAGAAGACTGAAAAAGCAAATACAGAAAAATGTATTACTTTCTGATAAGAGGTCCTTTTTCTGTCCATCACAAAGTCTACGTAATTGGAAACCTCTAAGCTGAAAGCCCCCGATGATCGTGAGCTTGGGAAATCTAACATTCCGTTAGCGAGCTAATGGGTGAAACATCTCAATCTGCTGGAAAGGACAGAAACAGAACTTTGTGCTAGACCATTAATTCAGGAGATACTTCTAAATCCCGTTATTGCTTTCTGATTTGAATACGACACATACAGCATTATTTATGATTTGGAAACTGTTACATAATTAGAGACATGATTATCTTTTGTAATCTGCAGATTTTTTTTTTTCAATCCTAGTGAAAGAATAATTTATTACACATTAAAATTCATAGCCTCATACATTTTCTTACAACTGCACACTTGTGGGACATAACTACATTTATCTGTGAGGTACATACCCCCCCCCCCCAAATTCATAAATCATTAACAGAAAAATATACGCCAGACTGCATTCATTGTTTGAATCAAAACTGGGCATCAATTGCTTTTCCCTATTGGAACCTGGATTAATTTGCCAAATTCCCATTCAGATGAATTAGTTCTGCATAGGCTATAAGATATCACTTAGATTAATGTGTTTCCAGCACATTACCCATAATGATGGTCAAATTAATTCATTAAAACTTTGACCATCTTTAGAAATAATGTCCCCAAGAAACATTAATCAAGGAGATACTTCAGATCATATTCTATATAGCATTGAAGCTAAATTATACTAAGTAACTCCATAAGAATTTCAAAATAGTATTTGAATCACTGAAACATATTTCTCTACTATTGTTGTTCTTATACAATCATGGTAATATTTCGTTGCATAGAGCTAACTGCCTCTTGTACAGGATATAGGCAGGACATACCAAATACGTACTGGAGTAGTAAAACAGACCACAATGCATTTTAACATTAATACTTTTTCTGTTCTGGATGAAAACATTTGACCCTCCAGGGAACAAACAGAAATAGAGTTCTAAAATGAACTGAAGTACAGATCAATAAACTAATTCAGACTGGCATCAGAAATCAAGATATAATGTTCCTCAGTTTGCAATCCTACAAGAAATATAGGATACATTAAATTTAACATTTCTGGATCTGACATAGGTGTGGCAGTTACTGTGTTTTTATTAGCAGCTTTAAACAAATCAATAGAACTTTTTTCTAGAGGAATTTGATTAGTTTTGTTTTTGTTTTTGTTTTTTTCATTTATTACACCAATAAAAATTAGTTATGCCTTCCTTTACGATGTAGAACTTCCATCAAAGCCATTTATTATATCTTGCATTTGGGCTAAAGAAATGTTGGTACCTAATATGAAAACCTTTATTCTTTCCTGATGGTAGTTTCCCAGTTACTTGCATGTTGTTGCCTACCAATGGGAAGTACTGATAAGAAATTTCTAGCTTCAAGAGCAAATTAACTACATTAATAATTAAAACCAAGACTGGTTTGGTGTTTTAGGCGATCAATGCCAAAACCATAGGAATTATTGCCATGTTAGTCCACTTCTGCTGAGCAGGTAGTGTAATCTCATTTGCATGGAGAGGTAGCTTTCATTTTTGCAGTCTTGTCACAGCAATGCTGGGAAGTTAAGAAGTGTGAGTGGTACTTTTGGCATAGATTTGGGAGCCTTCATCAGCCAAACTGCTGGCCCTCTTTCCTATTCCAGTCCTTCATGGCAAGGCATGCAGAGTACGGAGGCAACCAGCAGACCCTATTAGCACAAAATAGAAAATCAGTGATCTGTATGTTTATATCAAATTCTAGTGGACAAAAGCCATGAGAGCTGGGCACAACTGGCTTGCTATTTTGTATATAAGTGAGGTTTTTATCGTCTGCAAAACTGATATTTATTCCATGGAAACCAAGAGGCCTACAATGTGCTACTATTTTTGGATGGGGATTCAATTTATAATAATAATATTTGTATTTTCATATACATTTCATGTTCTTTAGAGGAGATACCTTTTAAAAATAGTTTTCAAATAAAAAGTCATATCATCTCAAATTAATTCTCAGTTTTTGCAGGATATTAAGATCTTAAAAATATATTTATTATGAGGTCAAAGATGCTATATATAAAACCTGGACATATGAAGAAAAAATCTTGTTTTTCTACGAGTATTGAATTAGAAACCTCATCCAAATAAGGGTTAATCTAGCACATGATAAAACCTTCAAAAACATTATTTATTATTTATTCTTCTTTTCCAGTTTTAAATTAATCACAGGAAGATATTCAGTCCTTTCCACCTTATCTTTTAAAACAAGGTGGGAATTTCAGTAATTTTTACTCGTCTATCTTAATTCTCACAATGCACAAGTTCAAAATTTATGATTCACCCAGCAACTTAGCTGAACTACAGATCGTATCAAATAAGGTAACTCTCTTCTCTTTCTACTGCATAAAAGGATATTCCTTCTATTGACTATATGCTATTTGGGGATAACACACCCTAATCATGGAAATAATAATAGAAATAATTATAAGGTATAAAAATAATAAGTAAATTCTATGCACAACTTTTTTAGCAGCTAATCTTCACTGTGCAACAAAAGAAAAACGAGTGGACAATTTTGGAAATCTTTCAGATGTCTGAGCTAGCCACAAACCGCTAATACAGTAAATACGTAGATTGTGATTATTCTGGAGAATCACGTACTTTCTCCTTTGAGCTTTGACTTAAAGAGGCCTTTATTGGAAATATATTTATTAATATGAGTAATTTATTTTAAAAATTATACACACAATTTAACAGAGCTGGATAGGCTTTTAAAACCATTCCATAGTATTACACAGAGATGTAGAATATTTAAAGTATCAGAGCTATTTTTAAAATCCTGGAGATAATGTATAATTTTTCATTAGTTCTTAGTGATAATTTATTCATTTTAATTATGGATTAATAAATTAGTAGTTGAAATTAATAAAAAGCATAAGATTTTTTTTTTCCAAATGAGTGAGAAGTTAGAAGAATTTAAACTATTGCTATGTGGAAGCAATTCTAAGATCTTTGAGGGCATAGATTTACAGATGAAATAATCTTAATTCATATGGAAAAAACACAATATTTGATGCTGAACCTAAACCTGGATTAATATGGATATTATTGCTGAAACGTTATAACCAGAAGTGTTTTGACATATTAGAGGACCAGATAGCTGCCAGAAGTCCCTTCCACAGTCAACCTTTCTGCCAGTCTGGGGTAAGAGAGACACTTAAAAACATGGAATTCCAGAAATCTCTTGGGTTTTTTGCCAGGTTGATAAAGAGCATCCATGACAGTGAGTCACTCACCCAGACAATCTGTACTAATACCCTCTCCATTATACTTCCATCTTTGCTTAACAACCAGTAAAAAAAAATAATATTAAAAAAAATATTTTCTATCCCTCATGATCAAGTGTGCTAATGAAGAGCATTGTGAAGTGGCATGGGGAGGGAAGGGAGAGAAAGGTTTCTGAGTATGTTAAGGTCTAAATATGATTACATGTTCCGTTTTCAAGCTCTCTCTTTCCTCTACATATTGAAAGGAATTGTGAAAGTTACTTCATCTGGGTTTATCACAAGGTTTATGGTGTACCAATGATAAAATGCGTAATTTCTAAATTAGATGTAGATAATAGTATTTTAATCTATTTGATAGCCTACCTTCTTTTATGCAGAAAAGGAGACAGATGTCATTAAACATGCCATCCCTTCATGGTTTATTCTGATGTAATATCATCACTTAATCCCACTTATGTGTGATCACAATCAAGTAAAAATTAAGTAGTTTATCAAGTTTATTTACCAAGCATATCTAACAGTGGAAAAACATAAAGATTTACAGTTGTAAACATCCATGAACATATGGCAAGCTAATTGAAAGTTACTATCAAAGAAATCATATTAAAGAAATCATGATGATATCCTGGAATTCTACTTATGTATTTTTCCTTTGAGTGTGCAGAAAAAACCCCCAAACATAATCACTTACCTGCTGCAGAATAAAAAGCTGTGCATAACTTTTTTTTTGCCAAACAATTTAAAAAAATAAAATGCATGCAATTATTTCCCTATTCTAAATTATTTAGCACCTTTACATGTCATGCATCAAGAAAGAGACCAAGCTTCCACTATTTCCTTTCAGACCCACATAAAAATATAATAAAATAAATCCCTTTTTTTTTATTGTCATACCTAAGCTTCTCATTCTTGAATTGTAATTGCAAAAAAAAGCAGACTAATATCCAGCCTAGGAAATAAAACATTCAGAGTAATTTCAGTTACAGTGATCACAGGCAAACTCATGCTGTCATTTTAATATATGTTAGCTAACTACACTGCTATCCTAGAAAACATTCACTGAGCTTTTAGAGTTAGGAGGCACAACATCAACCATAGATTCAAATGTGGAAAGTTTGGGTGTCATTCAGTATTCCAAATTTTATCTGAAAAAATATTTTTAATTACTTATTAGGTAAAATATTTATCTAAATTATTTTAAAGTAGGTATTAAAGCTTCAATGTTTAATCAAACTTATAGGTGGGGTTTATTTCTCCAGCTTCACAGAACACTTCCATGGGCTGCCCCTGTTCTGTACTCCTGAGCAATCTAAAACATTATTTCAAGTCTAGATGTCTAAAGAATAAAGAACAAAGCCAAATACACAGCATATGTAAGAGGACAATCTCTCTCTGTCCTATTTAGTTCTTGAATGTAATTTGTGAAGGCTTTCAATAACAGCTATAATCCACCCCAGAGTCACTTTACATTCCAAGGATATATTTTATAAACAGTGATGAAATAGCACAGGTGTAAGTTCTGTGAGAGACTACTCAAAGTGCCTTTCTTTCTTCCTCTTCACTTTAATAAGTGTAATGGCCTTCAGTTCTTCCATTTAAACATAAAGTCAGTAGATATATTTCCACTTCTAATGGAGTAATTCTGAATAGCAGAAATCTATATCGTAACCGCTGGCTCACAGTGGGGGAAATAACTGGTAGTCCCTGAAAATACATGTTGACATGACTTTGACCTTAATTATGGACCTGATTTAAAGAACTAAATGCATCTGGCAATGAATTTCAGTCCTAGGAAGTTTCAAATGTAAGTCTGTGGCTTTTTTAAGGCCAATTTTGCCTCTAAGTTTACACTATGGGAATATAAAAACATTACTGCACCATCTGTGAGAGACTTTGACATAAAGTATTGTACTGGGGTAAATTTCAAAAATCAAACCCTAGTCTGAAGCCTGACTCAAAGAACCTCTGATATGACTAATTGCCAATGAATTTCAGAAGGAAAACAGGGACTTGGGCAGATGGCTCTTTTTGCCTTTCTTTTCAGATCTGCACTGAGATTTTAAGAGAGCTTTGATCTTGTTACATTCATATTAAGATAAAGGAGAGAAACAAGAAAGCTGAATTTCTACTTGCTAATGAATAAAAAAGTTAACTGACCTTATATTCCATTAAAAGTGTAGCAGCCCAGTCTTCATGTAGACTAAACAGCTCATGCACAAGATAGTTTTAGAGTACCTTTTTAATGATGTATTTTGCTATATTATTTTTTCCTGAATGCTTACTTTAAAGTGAATGTCGAACATAAGTGTTATTTTCTGACTGATTTTTTATTACTATTTTTTCATTTTATCTTCTCCACCTTTTGTAATTTTATCAGATCAGACAACTTGTGTCTGTTTGAGGCTACTGCAGTTCTTAAGCAATTATAGTTCTTCAGAAGGCTAATAAGCATGTTAAATTTTTTGAAATTTCATCATATTGTAAAAATTGGAAGTAATATTCATATTTAACTGGAAGGTGAAACTCCAGTATATGACAGCCCTGTTACATTGTGTTGTATTATATCATACTTCATAAGATGCTGTTTTATTTTAATATTTACATTTTTAAATGTTATTTTAAATACTTCATGGCATTCTTTCGTAATAAACTCTTTTTTACCCCTTAAAAATGAGATGGCTTTCTAAAGGAATGTTATTTGTTAGCTGAAGCATATTTGTAGCTGACTGTTAGATACAATAATAAATGTATATGCATCTCATGCATACAACACTTGAAATATTTTCCATTTGTCGAATTTTACTCCTGATTCCAAACAAAGTTTTAGGAGGTATGATATTTTTATGATTTCTTTATATTTTAAATTTAAATGTTTCTTGCCAAATTATCACAGGACTCAGGCAATGATGCCAGAAACAACTGATAAAAAGATAAATAATTTTTTATTTTGGTGGTAATTCTAAAGGCAGGTCAAGGCATTGAACAAACAGAAGTTTAAATTCCTGTGAGAAAATATGGTCTTATTACAAAGTAAATATTGCAGATGACCTTAGAGCCTTTGATGAGTAAGGTTCACATGATTCCAGTGTTGTTTCAAAATGGCAGTTAGGACTAAATTACACCTCTGTGTCAAGAGAAGTAGATCGGCTCAGATTTATTTTTTTTAAGAAAGTCTAAACATTTCAGTTAATTTAATTGTTCTCAAAAAGAGAATCTTTACAACTTCCAGTGATAAAATTGGTAGAATATGCATTTCTACACTTGACATGTAAAATTTAGCTAGTTCTATGGTAAAAGCCTGAAAGCACCTGGTATTTTATTGGAGTCTGTGCCCCATGATTGAGAAGAATCACGGCTGACAGGATTCAAGTTCAGATGCCTGGCAATGTTATGATGGTCAAAGGCATCTAATAATGGCATTTTCCTTAAATAGGAAATACTCTTATGTTAGAGACAGTAAAATTATTTTGGTCAGATTTTCTTCTCAGATACAATTGTGAGTGTTCCACTCAGGAAGATCTCTTCCCTCATTCAGGGATGGTGTGATTTATCAGAAGCACCACTGCTTAGGACGTCGTAAAATCAGAAAAGGCATTGAGAGATACTTGAGTGAATTTAATTTCAGACTATTTTGAAATATGCTAGTAGTACCTTCTAGAACAGTGTAGATAAAGGAACATTCAGAAGAATCTACACTGACAAAAAAAATATATATTTAATCCTGTAAGAGAGCATTATTGAGAGGTGTTTTAGAATTGCACCTGAAGTGCAATGTAGACTCTTTAAAGACTTTTCAGAGTTGGTTCAATTGTTAGAAGCAGAAAGAGAAAAGGCTGCTTTTTTTAAGAAAGCCTTCTCATGTGTTCATATTTAATTTGGGAAAGACGGTACTGATAAAAGAGTTTATTGAGAAAATTTGGTTGAGAAAAGAATATAGGCAGGACACAAAAAATGTGTCATATCCATTAGAGCAGTGGGTTTCTGAAATACACTTCAAGGGAAAGAAATGGGAAAAACAAACCTAATTTTTCTTATAGCAAGGTGTATGAATGAAAATGCAGATAGACTTGATGAACTATGCCCCAATTTTCTAAACTTTGTTATAAAAAATTAAGATTCATTCTATCTAGGCTTTCAGGCCCAATTTTAATGCCAGAGATGTTGAAATCTACATCTAAGCTAACGGTATTTTTTTCAGTCGATGACTAAAAGCAGGCACTTTAAAAATATTGTTAGTCTTACTTGTTTGGATGTCTGCCTTAAGAGGAAATGACATTCTCAAAAATCATGCTTTTTCAATCATTAATCAATTAATTTTTAAAAAGCCAAAAAAAAAAAAAAAAAAGAAAAAAGGATCTTTAAATGCAATACATAGTAATGAAATATTCCTCCTTGCATTATAGTAACATAGTAAAGTCAGAAATACCATATAATTTAATTGTGTTTCAAGTCAACAGAAAGACCATGCTTAAAAGGTCGAATTTCAATCATGACCTCAAGCTTTTGAGATTCACTTTATCATTTTATGTTTGTTAATCTCCAATGTGTAATTTTTGCATCTCCTTTGTACACATTTCTTCTTCAAATGCATCATGTTAATATTTTCATTATAATGAATATGTTCCTAGCAAGAATGTATGTCTTCATTTTCAAATTATTTGCAAGAAGCTGAGAAAAACCTAAATAGCCTTTTTAGTGAGAGTTTGTTCAATTTTCCATTTTCTTTAAAAAGAACATTTACAAGATAAATACACCATAAAACCTTCATATACACTCTATCTTTTTAGATGTAATGTGTTTTGATTTGTTGGCCATCTTCTTTTTTATCCTCAGAGATTTCAATAGCCACGGTAGCAGGGTACATGAGCAGCCATTCAAAAAAGAACACTGAAAAGGTCAAAGTAGCACTATGGTGTTCACTTTTTACACAGTGTTTGTTGAATTAAAAATCTCATTCCTGCAGTAATGGGCATTGCTTGAAGAAAAAGTGCAAAAGTAACCCAATCTAAAAAATCCCAATCCTCATGAGGTCTAGTTAGCACCATTTCAAACAACAGAAACTACAGTGCTTTAGACTTAAACTTTATGTTGTTTCCTACAAGAACATTTTTAGTTTTCAATAAAATGGATTTACATTGTCATAATAAAGGAAAAATATGAAAGATATACCTGTTAAAAAGTTTCTTACAAATATGGAACATTAGGTTTCGTAACTGAGTAGTAATTATTTTTTTATATATTTAGTTTAACAATATTCTTCTTCTAAAATATTCCTGAATATTTATATGATAATTTATGTCTTTATGCTTCTGCATGCTGAAAATACAGTGGATTTCCTTGCTTTGGTGTTTGCCTGCATTTCACTGTTTGCATTTACCTATAGCTATGTAGAAATTTATGAACAATTAGTTACATAAGAGTATTCCTCATCTTAGGAGGAATTTTGGAACATCTGTGGAACAGATACCTTTCTAATCTTAATATTGATTTCTTAAGAAGTAAGGAAAACTCAGTTCTTTTACTTGTTTGTTTGTTTGTCCCTATGTGTGCTTCAATTTCACACAGACATAGACAGACTGTCTCTAAGTAGTTTTGATGGGCTATCAGCTGGTAGAGGTGGAATTTAAATTTTCACTCTCATTGGCTCCGGTTTTCTTTGAAGAATATTCATTTCATTCTATTCAGCAGTATTTCAGCTGCAATGTATTTTGTTCTGGCCTAAAGCCAAGAAGCATTTAAACATATGGGCAAGATAATTAGAACATTTCAAAATCTGCCAAAAAAATGGTGGCTTAAACTGGCTAATTTTTTTACCTATTGCAATACTTTGCATTATGGTATTAGCACAGAACTGTAGCAACACTTCACTTTTTTTACCTGCCAAGGTTCTAATGAGATATTAATTTCAGAAAACATTTTAGTACATTTTCAAAATAGCAGAAACAAACCAGACATTTGCTAGAGTAAACAGTAAGCTATCACAGAAAAGTGCAATATACCCAATTTCAAAGCAAGAGAATAATTCTGTTATGAATAAATAAACAAGCTGTCCTTATTGCCAGTAGTTCCACTCAGCATCATTAAACAATTTTGAAGTAAATGCGTAAGTAGGTGTCAGACCCTTAGAGTTTTTGTCTATGAACACACAGAAGCACAAATCATGCAGAAAAATTGAAAGTGAATATTTCTGAACCTCAGCAAGCCTTCAACAAAAGGTAAAAAATCAAGCACAAAGTTAAATTCTATCTTTAGTGTTCATTTTTGACATTGGTGTGGACAGTTATATCATTAATAGTTCAGTGATGGTCTGCTCATGAAAGGATATTAACACGGGTCACAGCCTTGGCCTCTAATGTTCCAAGTCAGCTTTCTGAAATGACAGTGTGATCCCATGTGGAGATACATTAAAGCTTTGCAGAGGATTTTGCTAGAATAAAATCTATAGGATAATTCCACCTACAAGCAACAGCTGGTTGTCACCCACAGATTTTGGTCTTACACTAATTGCTGTGCTAACAGATTGTTGATGATATCTGAAGTTCGGAGAGTACGCAGAAAGAAATGGTGATTGCTAGCAAATCTGAAGGCAAAAAGTTGGAGAAAAAGTGATTTCATATTACATTGTGTACACTGATAATTTCTTAAATAGTACCTGGGTACTTTTTTCAATGTACTGCTTCTCCATGCTGTTCAGTATTGTAAAAGTATCCTGGAAGTCAGGAGAGGTGTGTTTATTAAACTCCTCTGGAGAACTGCTGTTTTATGCATTGCTAAAAATTTCTATCTGCCTAAATTTCTAGATTTCTATTGCCTTGTATACATTACTTTAACTATTACTGGAAGTTTGCAAACTAAGAAGCCATTTAACAGCTTGTAAAATCTAAGAAAAACAGTAGCAAGGTTGAGAAATCCTTTTTATGACAGGTGATTGTGAAAGACTACAAGGTAAATTTTCAGCAGTAGGTCTTGTCCAGAGAGAGATGTATTCTAAAAGAGCCTAGTTTTGGACTAAAGCTACAGCTCTCATAGTGGTGCTGAGCCTGCTGAAGAAAGACCCGTTCTGTCCCTCAGGGGACATGTAAAGGATTTTTGAGGGCTGTTAACAGCACCCATTTCCAGTTTTAAGGATTAACAGTGCTTATGGGAAACAGACTGGTTCAAACTAAAAGTTCTCCCTGGGACTGAAGTATAAAGGCTATAAATTGTAAACAAATTATATATTAAACAAATAGGCACTGTAAGTAGCCACAAGGTCCTTTATGGATTATAATCAACAGTAGAATTATTAAAAGAAATCACTACAAGTGTTCACAAGGTGATGTGACTGAAATTGAACTCACATGAGAGTCTGTAGATGCTTTCTTATGCCTGCACTTGATTTGTTCTAAAAATTAGGTGTAGTTTATGAGTGGTGACATGTAAAATCCATATAACCTGGAGTACTTGCATTTCTGAATATTTTCTCCCCCTTTATCTCAAAATACTGTGCCTTCTCTTTCTCTGAAGCTTTGGGATAAGACCTTACAAATAACACTGATTGTGATCTCATGCAGGATGTTAAACTAAACAGCTTTAAACTTCTGACCAAACAATTGTGTATGAAGCATATGCAAGTTTCCACTACCAGACAGTCTTCCTAAGTTTGTCCAATTACTTACCACTCTTTCAGTACTTCTATGTCCTTTTCATTTTCCCACCACTATTAAAAATCATAGGGACAAGACATTCTCAGTTTGTTTTTTAATGAAAATACAGGTTGCATTTATATTAAAAGTAATGAAATATATAGCACAATGAAGGAATACTTCAAAAACACTCTTTTACATCTTGTTTAGCTTGTAATTAGCAAATAATTCTTCCCTTCTTTTTTCAAAAGCATTAAATTCTTTTTTTACAAGTCTACACAGTATTTTATCATTTATTTCAGCATTTCTAGCTAATATCAATTAGCTGACTAACTCTAAGTATATTACATTGAATTATATGCTCTAAAATCAATAATTAAAGTCTCGGAACTTATTTAATATCCAGTAGAGAATTCATTACACTTCATCAAAGGCATTTTTTCAGTATGTGCACGAACGACTATTGGAAAACAGCCTGAAAGCCTTGCTAACATTAAGATCCAACTAGTACGGAACCAATCCAAAGCTGTTCAATTTTTCTAATATCAGGATATTAGAATAATGCATCAGCAAGTGTTTTTCAAATACTATATATCCTATTAGTATAATTCCCTCTCCAAGTGAGTTTAATGAAAGAATACTTTTATATTAGTAAACTAGAAAGAATAATTAAGCCGCATGTAAAAGGAAAATGGTTCCTATCAGCATAGAACTGGAATACAACATTACCATCCAATCCATGGGGCTAAATTGTGGTTCTGAATCCCAGTGATACAAGAATGCAAGTCTAAGAATAAAATGCAGGAAACATAGAGAGGCTTTTAGAATGCTAACCTAAAAAATAATGGCAAGTGTCCTCCAAAAAAAAAAAAATTTAATCTTAATATCTTCTTTGAAGTTAAATTTAAGCCTGTTTTACATTTCTGATTTTACTTTTTTTCCACTCTTTCTACTCATTGAATTTCCATATATAGGTTAAAGGATTTTAAAAATGTAGTGGAACTTGTGCTAAAATTCACAAAAAGGTTTTAATTAATTATACTTTTGTAACAGAATGTCTGTAAAAAGACAAAAATTGTGTTCATAATAATTTATGCTTGCAAAATCATGAAGCACGACCATAACTATGATAATTTTAATCTAACAAAAGTGTAAAATCAAGAGAAGCTGAGATGTTTTTCCCAGCCAAAAATCCACTTTTGTTGTAAAGCAGGAATAGAAAATGTCATCTTTTTCATAAAGAAATATGAATTCTTGCTGAAATCAGATGACAAATCTACAATGAGAAGACCATTTTTACTAACAGAGATTAGTACATTTTATCTCAAAATACTGAAGAAAAGGATTGCAACATCTTCCCCCATGACATGTCTTTTCAATTTTCTCATTGAATCAAGCTCAAAATACACCAGAAGCAGCTAGCAAAGGGGAAAAAGAAAGAAAGAAAGAAAGAAAAGATAAGTGGGATTAGTAAGACTGTATTAAAATAACTTAAAAGTGCAAGAGTCTGGAAATGTTTGCAGGCAGTTTTGAGATATGAGCCAGTATTGTTTACAGGTGAAAACACTGAGATATCACTGAGCTATTCAATGCTTTGAATACTTTGAATACTTTTATAGTTGCAAAATTTCTAAAGATCTCAGGGTTTAGAATATGACTAAGGTAATTTACCTCCCAATATGACATTAAATTTAGCAGTTCTTAATGATCACATATAATCCATTTAATTCTGGTGAACTGCAGCAGTGTAAGTGAAAATTGATGGAAGACTGATATAATTATACCCTACCAATAACTAGATTATTTTAAGAGGCTGTCAAAAAGATTAAAATGTAAGAATTTTATAAAGCCATCCTGGAATAGTATTTAATAGGCATATTTCTTTGCTCAAATAAAGTGATTTTCTTCTTTTCTTAGTTCAAATATAAAATAAAATAACTATAAAGAGAGCTAAACTTAATTAAATAACAAAGTGTTATCTATCAAAACAACATATATCATAGAATCATAGAGTCATAGTATGATTTGGGTTGAAAGGAACTTTTAAAGAGCTTGTTCCAGCCTCTCTGATTTGAAAAAGTGTCTTCAAATTGATCAAGTTAGTTAAAGCCCCATCCAGCCTGACTTTGAACATTTCCAGGGATGAGGCATCTACAACATCTCAGGACAATCTGCTCAAATGTTGCACGACTCTTGCTTTAAAAAGGGAAAAAATAAAACCAAAACCAAAAACAACAACAACAAAAAAAACCCCAAAGTCTTATCAGGTATGAATCAATCCTATTTTGGTTTTAAACCTTTATTCCCAGTCCTGTAACTAAAGGACCTATTATTAGGCCACAACCTGTGTCCAGTTGCTGGCCTCTCACTCTGAGAAAGACATTAAAATGCTGGAGTGTTTCCAGAGAGGGGCAACAAGGCTGGGAGAGAGTCTGGAGTGCACCGCTCATAAGAGGCAGCTGAGGGATCTAGGGCTGTTGAGATGCAGAAAAGGAAGCTCAGGGCAAACCGTATCACTGTCTAGAACTACCTGAAAAAAGATTATAATAAGGTCAGTGTCAGTTTCTTGTCCTGGTGAACAAGTGACAAGAGAAAATGGCCCCAAGTTGTGCAAGGAGAGATTTTGATTGGGTGTTAAAAGAATGTTTTTGTGGCAAGCATTGTCAAGTCTTGGAACAGGCTGCCCAGGGAAGTGGTTGAGTCACCATCCCTGGAGTTGGATATGGGACTTAAGGACATGGTTTAGTGGTGAACATGGTGGTGGTACTAAGTTGATGGTTGGACTTAATGGTCTTAAAGGTCTTTTCCAACCTCAATGATTTTATTATTCCATGATTCTATATACACTTGAAAAGTCAAGTTGCTAAGATGGCTATGTGTGCTTCAACTGTGTCAATTATTAGCTACTTCTTTCCTAAAATTAAATCCAGGTTCATGCTCTTCAATGAAAATACCTTGAGTTTCAGTGATAATGCATATCAAGTGGTCAAAAATCCCTTATGCTCCATGATTTTTATGCCTAAATGTATCACCTGGCACTGAAACATAAAAAATTAAAAACAAATGTGTAAACAACCAGTACTCTTATGCTATTATCTGTGTTTCCTAAGGTAACTTTCTCATTCTGCTCTATAGTGCCAGCCCATGGCTATACTACCTTCAGAGAAAAGGTGATTGCCTATGGAGAAGGCAAAACAGAATGTGAAAAGTATATGAAGATCTAGTCAGTCGTGGTATCCTGTAGGGTCATAAGTTGAATTTCATGTCAGATCTCTCCTAGAGAGAAATGTCAGCCTTTTTGACTTACTGTAGCTGACAGGTGAATATGTAAATATGTATAGGAATTACTAGAATCTGAAATGTTATTTTGCTACAATCACTTGCCTTAAGAACTAAAATATAAGAATATATTACACTCATATAAAATACATGTTTCTTTTGTAAGATCACTAATTTTTTTCTAAAACCAAGAACTTAATATTCAAATTTCTTGGTACTGCATGTATGCTAAATACTGAATTGGCTACCACAACATTTTTTGCATGACATTTTCACCTTTAATAAAAATATCTGTATAGATATTTTTATAGATATCTGTATAGATGTCAGCATTATGACACAATTCTAAGACATAAAACTGGACATAGGAAGTAAAAGTGAAAAAACTTTTTAAAATTCATTAGAAATATGCTTTATCTTTCAGTTACATTGGTATGTTGGCTCAAAACATTTAAATGTAATACCCTAGAACACAGTTACTTTGATCACAGTTGCCAATTATTCTACAGAAAATATAAATAATGAAAAATAATGAAAGACTTAATTACCTAAATCTCTATTTATAATTGTTTTTCAAGGTACTGTGATTTAACTTCAGCTCCTCGGACAACTGAGAAGGAGGGGAGGAAATAAAGGTATTGGTGATCTTTAAGAACTCAGATACCTAGACATAGATAAGTTGCATAGCTAAAGACTATGATTTTATGACAAAGTGGTAGAATAATAAGAGGTGTATAAATAATAATAAGTAAAGTATAAAAACTTCAAAAGTGGTGAATGAAAATAATAATGAATATTGTGTAATGATAATGATATAATGAGATAATGAATAGTGTGTAAAACTAAAATTTTTTTGCTTCTCATTGTTTCAGTACTGTTGTGCATTACTAAGTGTACACTATTACAAATTGTGAACACGCATAAGGTAGTTGGGATTGCCACAACTAAAGTCCTGAACGTAGGTCAGGGCAATCTCAAACAAAAATATGGGTTGGGTGGAGATAGAGAGCAGTCCAGATGAGGGGGTTTGTGGTGAAAGAAAAGCTGAACATGAGCTATCAGTGTTGGCTTGCAGCTCAGAAAGCCAGCTTTGTCTTAGGTTTCAACAAAAGACACTTGGCCAGCACATCAAGGAGATGACTCTTCCCCTCAACTCTGCACTCATGAAACCCCACCTGGAGTGCTGTATTGAGCTCTGGGGGCCCCAACACAAGGGCATGGACATGCTGGAGCAAGTCCAAAGGGGAGTGACAAGGATGATCAGGAGACTGGAACACTTCTCCTGTGAAGATGGGTTGAGAGATATGGAGCTGTTCCACCAGAAGAAAGGAAGGCTCTAAGAGGACATTCTAGCAGCCTTCCTGTACCTGAAGGAAGCCTGCAAGAAAGTTTTAGATGGATATTTTACAAGAGCATGTAGTGAGAGGACAAAGGGCAATTGCTTCAAACTAGAAGAGTAGATTTAGATTACATGTTATGAAAAATTCTTTACTGGGAGGGTAGTGAGGCTGTACTGAGGTAGTGAGCTGGGAACAGGTTGCCCAGAGAAAGTGAAGACATTGCATTCCTGGAAGTGCTTAAAGGCCAGGCTGGATGGGGTTTGAACAACCTGGTCTAGTGAGAGGTGTCCTTGTTCACAGCAGGGGGGTTGGAACCAGATGATCTTTAAGGTCTCTTCCAAAACACACCTTGCTATGTTTCTGTGATAAATATTGTGGTAAAGTTTATAGTTATTTGTGTAAAATTGTGTCGCACTTCACTTACGACAAAAAGCAGAATGTGACATTTTCTTACATTGGAACAGGGATATCTCTTGTGAATGTTAATGACTAGAGAACTCATTGGTCATTAATAAATTAATTAAGACCTGGGAAATTCTTGAATCTCTACAGATGCTAGCTGAAGAATGCAATAATCAAATGAGTGTATTTCAAACATTTTCCACAGGATCAGAGCTAGTGTGATTTAATATTTTTAATCCGTGATCTGGAAATAAACATGGAAACCATCCCTGGGAAGATTTATATGTGCCATAAAAGTTAGTGGAATGAGACGTAATGCAGAAAATACACTCAGAAAAAAAACCTGTCTGGATTATTTGATAAGTGATGCACTTAGATAGCATTTACTCTGTACAGCAATATTACAATTATAAATCTTGAAAGATGGAATGCAAGTCATACCTATTCAATGAATGACTGCTTCTTATATGGAGAATTTGTTTTCTTAGAAGGATTTGGAAAACTGGTTGATGCAGTTTAATGGGTTTATGTCTCTGTAGCCCATTTACAGGTGAAAATGTTACATTAATGTAATAGTAAAGCATGAATTGTTATAGACTGGTACAGCAGGATGGGCTAGAACAAGTAAATCACAATTATATGATAATTTTTTATTTTAATTGAAATCATCTGAGGGGCCATACATTTCTTTCCTTACCTTATCTCCTATGGTATTTGCCACTTGTGACAAGGAGGTTTCCATCTAATTTGCACAGTAACTCTCAGTCTTACTGTCTGTGCAAAAGGCCTGTTTCTGACAGGTTTCATTCTGTAAGAAACCTTACTATAATGCATCCTGGGAATAAAATACAGAGTAATATTACAGTGCTTGGGTGTGAAGTGACAGTGATTCTGAAAAGAATGTAGAGTCCATAACAAACAAACCTGAAAATGACATACTAAAGACCTTGTATGATAAAGTGATAGTAAAAGAAAAAAAAAAAAAAAAAAAGCAGAACTTAGCTTTATGAGTAGGGATCTATTGACCTACTGATGATCCCCACATATTCATCTTTTGAAGGGATTTTGGGACTTTAGGTTTTTCTAGTATCCTTAGTTTTAGAGAGTGTTGAAAAAAGGTGATACATAAAAGTGCCATGAAAATGAGTCTCTAAGTTAAGAAACTTTTCATTGAAGGCCAGAAAACATTTTCTAACTTTTGCAGAAAAGCTTAGTTACAATATACAGACATATCTATGAAGAAAGTATGCTAGGCTACCACAATATTTCATTTATCAAAAAACTTTTCAAAAACTTATTTTCAGAAATATCTGTTTGCACTAGTGAACATATCACCCAAATAATAACTCCAGTTTCAAGGTCATGTCTTTTTAACCCCGCCTGGGTAGCCATGACCTCAACTCTGTTTTAAAATGTTTTCGGACTTAAATGCTGCAAATGATGTAAATGCTGTAAAATGGTTTTTTTCATTTCTCTCCACTAGTGTTGTTTAAGGAAGTCATATCTACAAGTCTTTGGTCATTTATTTGAGGTGAATTCACATAGGCAAAATTGCTTCTTTTTTTTTTTTTTTTTTTTTTTTTTTTTTTTTTAGAATCTNTTTTTTTTTTTTTTGTGTAAACATCCATCTGTTCACATAGATTCCGCAGATTGTGCTTGTGGTTCTGGCTGTCATAGAACAAGGAGGCTTAGCAAGTATAGCTAATACACTTTAAAAGTACTTTGAAAGTGATTTAAGAACATGGAGAAATGTGTAGGCTCCAGGCAATCTAGTACCTTAGAGAATGTACCCATCCCAGAGCTGTAAACTCCAATAAATCATATTGTGAGCATACTGTAAACATTTTCAATGTTCCAGCTGGCAAAATGTATTTTCATGCAGGCAACAAACACCCTGTTCCAGAGCGATTTTTTTTTTTTACCAGAAGGACACAGTTAATTTTTGAACAATGTTTAGGTTCTGTGTGGCGTTCTTTGCCTTCACTTACAATACTGTACTGTGTTTTTATTAGCATCACATCATGTTCAGCTGAAGAACAGATTATTAACAACTAGAATAAATATGTACAGAGAAGCAGTTAAACATGATACAAACCAAAAGTAAAAACCTGTTCCATTTAAGATTATCCGATTTAGTTAGCAGTGGTGTGAACATAAATGAGAATTAGTATTTATAAAGATCTCTGTCCTTCAAAGGTTCAAGTCTTCTCAGTGAAAAATCCAGATGATAAAGATGTTCTTTCTTCGTTAGTAGCAGTGAAGCAAAATGGAACTTCATAGCTTCTGTTACCTCTTGGACTAAAATTTAATTGGTGAGTGACTTTTGATTTTGATTCATTATTTACAAATTCTGCCACATAAAGGTTTTTATAAGTTTAGGCACAGATATTGGAAGCAAGACAAAAGGTGAAATTAATGTGCAGTAGAAATTACTATACTATCATGAAATCGAAGGGAAAATAAATCATGGGAACACAAATGCACTTCACCTTGGTGCATAGAACAGAGTGAAGGAAAGAATATGTTAGGGCCTTGAGGGCACTGTTAGCTCTTGCTGCCCATGCATGGCAATGGAACCCATCTTAGCATCACTAGGGCCACCAGTCCCAGGTGACATCACAGAAGGCAACTACATTGTCAGTCATCATTTACCCTTGGTAATTCCATGCTGACTGTTCCCAGGTACCTTACTGTCTTCCTTGTGCTCAGAAACATGCTGCCAGAGGATTCCTTCTATGGTTTTCTCAGGGTCAAAAGGAAGGCTGAATTGTGTGTAAGTTCCCCGGCTTTTTGACATTACAACATTTGTGTTTTCCAAACACTGGGGACACTGTTCACATCTCCATAACCTTACAATGAAAATAGAAAGTCTCAGTACTGATGTATGTAGGCCATTTGGCCCCATGAAATTTCCTGAGTTCAGGAAAATAATTTCTCCCTTGATCCCACTCTTCCACTGAAAGTTATCTTATTTGAACATATATCTAAGTAGAGAGGTCTTTAATGGTGGTACATGAGCTAAGTTTCCAATTCAGAGTTTGTGCTACTCCCAAATCACTCCCCAGTCACCCTGCTGCAGAGCTTCTCTCAGTCCACTGTGGGTGCTACTTGCCTCACTGCAGAGAATCAGGCCCTCACATCACAGTTCCCAAATTACTGTTCTATTCCTGAGCTCCCTGTATGTGCTTTTTCTCTGTGGACCTCGGTAAAAATGTCCTGAAAATCCACTTTCATTACCTCCATATTTCAAGGGATCTAACCTTTCCCCTCCAAGGAAAGTGTTTCAATCAACAGCAGAGCAGAGGTTATGCTAGGAAGGTGTAATTCCTGACAAATGCTGAGTATTTCTGGTATCCAGGAATTCCATTGATTCTGAGCTTCCCTACAATGCCTCATGGTCTGAAAGACATTGTGATGGGAGACAGTGGTAAGAAAGATAAGAGGAACCCAACAGAGAACTGCCAGAAGACTAGGAATCTTGCTTTTTATTCTGTGTCACAGGGCACTGGAGATCACTGCAGCTTGTGTTGGATCACTGGAAGCAAACATCTGCAAGGTGGGATTCAAATAACAGAGTGAGAAAAAATGTAAATTACTTCTCTCAGTCTCTGCTTTGTCACACAGTGCAATCCTAGGCAGCACTTCCTCTCCAGCTTAATTGCACAGTCCCCAAGAAGTGCTGTGGCTTTGTCCTGTCACTGTCACTTCTGCCTTGCTCTTCATGCTATGCCCTTAGCCCTTGTGTTAGTTGTCAGTATCCTCTGCTACCCTCTCACGATCTGTCAGATCCAACTGAGCTCATGTCCTTAACTGACCTTTACCTCTTTACCAGGCCTGGAAAAGAGTGCCACCTCATACATCTGACCACATTTCACTAAGTTTCACAGCTGTTTGTTATGAAAAACTAACCTCAGTGTAAATAGGAATAAAAGAATAGGTATCTAGGGAAAAATCTTATGCATGAGCTTATGTAGAGGAGGTACAAACAGCATACTCTGGAGATAAATAGCATTTAAGTGAAGTTTTTCAGAAATTATTTCTTGTCCTCAGTAAGTACAATTTAATTAGTTAGCATCTAGCCTTGATCCAAATATTGTGTGTTACTATCTTCAGTCACAGATTCAATACTAAATCAGAAGAATGGTTTTCACAAACCCAAGTATACATACCCCATCTTTTTGAGTTTTTCTTGTCCTTTCCTTTCAATGAATCATCAGTTTCATCCTATGATTTCCATAAGAATATGACACAGAGGATTTTCTTCCCTGCGTATCAGTTGCCAGACATTAGTTTGTCAATGTTTGCACTAAGCTTTAAAATATAATTGCCAGCTAATATAATGTATGAGTCCATTAGAAATAATAATATTTGAGAAACAGTTTAATGTAAATGTTATCTCCTGATTTTTACCCTAATCTAAAGAATATTAAATATGCAAATAACATTGTTTGGTTAGAAAATTTCAGCCAAAAATTTAAAATTAAATTTGTTTAAAGTTAGATTCATACATATTTAATTGTACTGCAATGCATACCATACCTACTTAATGGAAAAGGTATTTTAAGTCTGGTTTTTTCAAAGTGCTCAGCTCTTACTGCTGATTTAAATTCAAATTCCTCATGCTCAGCTTTTTGGTACAAGAGGATGCATTTAGTGTTTTGTAGATGAAAATATCAATACAGAACCCTAACTTTATGTGGTCAGTTTTCAAACTTTCTTGGTATGATATATTAAATTTATTTAGAAATGTTCATTGGCTGTCTGCAAATACACAAGTGTACTATATTTCTTCCAATAAGAAAACCTGTGGCTTTTTATTTTCCTATGTAGCTGAGAAACATTATTTGTCACTTTAAATTTAATCATGAATTGCAGAGAAAGTATTTTAAAACTCTGTGATAACTTGCTGCCAAAATACTGTTTACATTGACAATTTAATACAGAGGAAAAATGATGGTTTTCTATTTAGTAAGATTTAGGACCTGATCGAGATGGGAATTGCTTCCACAATAGAGCTCACAAAAACTGTCAGGCAGCAGGTTATGTAGCATTGCCAGTGAAATGAAATTCTGAAAGGTAATACACCTTTGCCAAAAGATAATTGGACACTCTGCATAGGTTACTTCTCAAGGAAGAGGTTTTCATCTTATATATAGCAGAAAACTACTGAAGCTTGATGATTTCATTAGTACAGTGAACATTCTTAGTGTTTATCCAGCATGGATACTTATATTATCAAAGCATCATTACATCTGAGGATTGAGTTATTCTTTAAGTGTTTGAAGAGGAAAAATAAGCTTAAATGGAACAGATTTAGAAGCAGCCTAGTTCCTCCCCTTCCTGTCACACAGAGAAGCGTATAATAAATATCAAGCCTTGTCCAAAATGTCCACCTTTTCAATACTGATGGAAAGGCAGACATGAAGGTGTGTCCCCTCAATTTAAACTGATAAATAGAACTATCAGTCAATTATAGCAGGCTATGTAAGACCCTTTATTTTTTAAGGTGCTTCTTATTTTTTGTTGTTTGTTTCAATAGTTCCCAGGTAATCAATTAAAATTAAAAGTTTAGTTAATTAGAGAGAACTAACTAAGCCTTTGTTGTCTCCAGCACCAATGATCACATGAGAACTACACTCTATCCTGCCTGTTGGCATACTGTTTGATGAGATTTTCCCTCAATACCCATGGGGTTTTAAATTTTAATTAAAAGTTTTCTGGTTGCTTTCCCACGATATCACAAAAGTGAGCCCTCGCTCTTCAATAGATCACTTCTCATACAATAGCAGAATATGGTAGTAAATGAGAGAATATTCTGGAGAGAATATCCTGAATTACCAAATCATCTTAACTGAATTCTCATTATTGATATTCATCATATTCCATTTTTGAATCAGGAATAATCACTGACTGCATTACTTGTCTGTTCTAAAAATTGAGTATTTAAGAGCTTCCTCTGGTATCACTTGTATTGGAACAGCTGATTGAAACAACTGATGTGCTGTGGCCATGGAAGTTCACAAAACCAAAGTCTTTTTATGCACAAAGTAATGTTTAACATGTTTTGAGATTTCCTCACCAATCATGATGCATAAATGTATTCTTTAAATTAAGATGTGTTGGTGCATGATTTTGAGTTTATTGTTTTGTGCATAAATCCAGTTCTGTATAAATTCAGTTCTCTGTAAAATGTTTAGTTCTATGTACCCCTACCCCCCACCTAATTGGTATTCCTTTGTTTTGTCTCCCTTGTGTGTGCACCTGATGCTGTAATGCAGGTCCATTACCTGCCATTCATTTGCCTGTGTTTTTTGTCCCCCTCCCCGCCACCCCAGGCTGGTGAAGTTGAATCTCCCGCCGGTATAACGGCTCCAGGAGACCCCTCTATTGGTCACTGCTACTTTGCTACCACTTTACCCCTCCCCTGAATTTGCTGTATAAGACCCGTCCCACGACCATTGTTCTGGGTCTTTTGGGACTTTTCTGTTGCTGCATCTTTAGTAAACCTCAGTTTGTCCCAAAGACCCGTCTCGTCTCCACTCCATCTCTGCGCCTACAGACTTAGCCGAGAACTAAGGAGTACCAAGGTAGGAAGGTGAGAGCTTCCTAGGGGAGAGTGTCGCATCCCCGGCGCTGCTGTGTGCGCCCTGGGACTGAGAAAAGCACACACTGCGACCTGAAGACTCTATACAGATCCATAAATCAAATTGTACAATCCAATAAATGAATATATACAATTAAATATGTAATATATATCATATATAATATAAAATGTAGTGGATATTATTTTAAAATTGTATATAAAATCCATATCAAATGTAAACTGAAAAGAAAGAACACAATTAATTGACTCTAAAGAGTAAGGAAATAGCTTCTAAAATATAGAAAAACAGCTTACCTTGTTGTAATAAAGTCAGTTTCACTCATGCAATACAGTTGAAATCAATAAGTCTACATTAAAAATAATCCCTTTACACTCAGGGATATTATAGCCCATAGCCTGGAAAATTTGAAGTATTAATGAAATGCAGATTCTAGGTAATAAGGCATATTGACCAGTGAAGCATTTTATCAAATATTCTGATAAGCTCATTTTCTCCAGAAATTTATAATATTGGAAATTTTTGTTCTGTATCCAAAATAGGAGTTGTTTCAGATAACTTATATTACTTACACTGTAACTCAGTCTAGATATAGCAAGTTTTTATGGTGCTCTTGAGAACTCAAAAAGTTTCTTACAATCTTTTTTCAGTGTTTATTAAATTTTCAGAATAAAACTTTAAAGTGGTTTGACATCTTGATACTATAAAGGTATTTATTTTTCTTTGACTTTTTTTCATGTAGTAGTTACAGAACAGTATTAGCTCATATTTTGTTTTTCCCCAAGTAATTTTAATTCTAGATAAGGTGGCTAATCTTTCTCCTCAGGTTATTTTCTTTTAGTTTTTTTACATAAATCCTGTTATTTTCTTGAAGTTAGGCTTTATGTATATTTCTGACTTTACTAAACTAAGACTTACTCCTTGAAAGAAAAAGATTTACTATGTTTTCTCACCTCTGGCATATGAAAGTGTGTCTTACATATGTCAGATATTAAAGAATGTGATTTCAGAACTAAGTATAGCTCTTAATATTCTGATGAAATCTAGTAACGCAGTCAAATGTGCCAGTAAATAGGGAAACTATTAGTATCAATAGGATTTTATTTGTAATGTAAAAAATAATTATTTGTATCAGTGAGACAGTTTCAGGCCCATGTGTGTTTGATAGAATTCCATATAAATCAGAGAGTTTCTCAGATTTGAAGTGTCCCAAACAAGATCACTGTATCATACAATATAATCTAAAAAAAAAATTAAATCTATGGAATTACAATATGAAGAATAAAATTGTGGTTTGTTTTTTTTTTCAAATTTTATACCTTGGCAGCTGTCTGAATATCATGAGCTGATAGCGAGAGGCTCATTCAACACTTTATTAGTCAATTCATTTCGATCTTATTTTTACACCTAATGGAGATGTTTTTTGTCACATTGTCATATACTTGTATCTCTTATCTGACAGCCACATGAGACACTACAAGATGAATAGCTCTGAAAATTCTTGAACAGTACATTTTTAAAACTTTCAAGAAACTACCACTGTCTTTAGGACATCATTTCATTCTTTCCCATTAGTTGTTAAAGGAGGTGCCTCAACTGCATAGGAGATATGTTCAGTTGGGGGAAAAACAATATCACCTTTTCAGTAACTTTTAGACTGTATTTGTTTTGTGGATTCTTCATAGGCAACCTAGAATTGCAAAACTGCAAAATTGAATTGCAAACTTAATGGAGATACACAGGAAGCCTATGCAGTGCCTCACTAGTTGTTGCTAAACAGAAATTGATGGTATGTGATATATGATTTCATTATGATACACTTGGTATACAGCAAGTAATAAGAAAAAAAAAAGACTGAAAAATACAGAAATTATAATTTTATGGAATTTTTAGCATTATTAAAAAAATTTTATTTACCCTCTGGAAAAGATTACTGTTAGCTGGTTGCTCATGTGTTGATTTCCTGTTTAGGGCAAACTGCATCAAATTAAATCCTGGCATTTTTAAAATAATAACTTAGGAGGTCCCTGTAGTTGTAGAACTGAGTTGAGCAGCATTCAGAGAAGCTTGCCCTCTGTTACAGAGCAGCTGGCCCTCAGTCCACCATGACAAAAGCAGTGCTATATTTCTGAGTGAATTGAAACTCTCCATTTCTGTTATGAATGTTACACCTAAATATTCTTTCTTTTTTCCCTTTAAAAATGTGAATATGTTTCTTTTAGTTTCAGTCTCTGCTAATTTAAAAATAAGATTTCCTGAATAACTACAGCAATGCTCTCTGCCTGCTGGGTGCATTGATTTCAGTTTGCAATTCATCTGGCAAATTGTCATGGACATTTTGGAAGCCCTCTATGCTCTGAGTCTGATATTTTCTTGATTCGTATTTTCAAGTGATCCTGGAATTAACTGCTGAGTTTCAGTTTGTTAAGAAAGGTGTCCTGTCTGATTTAGGCCTTCTATGTGAATTTTGTGATAAGAGCAGATTTTGCTTTAATTTTCTTCAGAAATACAAATGGAATTAGAAGTTACTTGGGTAGATCTATTTACTTTTGGATGAACTATCTGCAGCCTCACAGCTTTAGATATTATTTGCAATATTTGCATTCATACAAATAATAGCTCATGAAGCACATGAACACAGGAGTCCCTATTAAGCAACAAAAACACTCAAAATTAAAGCCTGCACTGAGAGGAAGAAAATCCAGTGATGTTGATGTTAAGCAAAATGAAGAGTAGTATGTTAATGTTGCAAGTTATGACTGTTCTTCCCTTTAAAACTTTGGCTAGTGAGTGCCAGCTGGTGTACAGTGCACAGATTAGATGGATGATCAACTCTGTCCACAAATATTCCAGTCTCTTCTGTTTCTAATATACGCAGAATCCACTTGGGAATCACTTAAAGAAGAATTAAAATTTTAAAAAGAGAAAAATCTTAAAAATTTATGCAAAGTACTCATGACAGTCGATATAGAAAAAAAGCATGCTGATGCATTGATGACTGGGGAAAAAAAAAACAGATTCAGTGTTGAGGGGGACATGCAAATTCACAAAATTATGCAGCTAGTAGAAAAAAAAAAAAGACTATCATCAAAACTGGTAGCTTTCATCAGACAGCTCTGCAAGGAGTGTAAGACATGCTATAACACTGCTCTCAGAGATGTAAATCCCTATAATTGCTATGTTGTTGAGCCCAATTTGCCTATTTGCTTGTCCATAGAGTTTGATTCTTGCCAAAACCACTCCTCCACTCTTTGTTACTAGAAACAAACCACATCTGTCTCTGGATGTCAGTTCAGTCCCTGAGCGTTGTATACCAATGAGGAAGAATAAAAAGCCCTTGCAATATTTAGAAGCAGGCTCTGTTCATTCGACTCAGAAACCCGAGAGATGTAATTACAAAGCAGGTGATCGACTGCTACGTATGCTGATCTTTAATCAACACATACTCGAAGCTAGAAACTCATAGTACAAGAAAACTATTAGTTAATTTAATAGCTAAAGGAAAATTAAATGGGAATATGTTACCAAGCCTGACAACTCAATATTGTGCTGGCATTTTGTGTCAGTAAAACACACTTTATTTGGAACTTATATGATGATTTTACAAAAAAAGAAAAAAAAAAATTACTGAAAAGGTCAGAATGTCAATCTAGAAACATTTTAAATAAAGTACAATCTTAATTTTTGTTTTGTGTTTATTAACCATGTTTTCTTGCTTTTTTTTAGGACTAATAATTTAGAAATATGAAACAGACCAGAATTTCAGCCAGAAAGCCACGGTATTCCTTGATTCAATTATCTCCACTAAGTAGAATTTTTCCTAATTTGTACCAGTTTGAGAAGATAGGGGGTTAGTCCCATTTTGGATGAAAATAAACAAGGAGTACTCATAGAAAAATGTGACAGAGTTCAACACTTCCCTGAGTTCTTTCTTTTATCACTGACAGCATGGTAAAAAATCCAGGCCTGCTTTGATCAAATCAAAATTTAATTAACCTTATTAATTAGTCTGTATGAAATGTGATTATGTAGTTGGACGCTTTTGCTTCCCTGGCAAAGGTGCATTTTCCCCTTGTAAACATGCCTAGCTCCACAAGTAGCAACACTTATTCCATTATGCAGGAAAAGTACAAGTTAAATACCTCTTATGCTCAAAATCTAACTTCTACATACATTCTTTTTAAATTTCATTGATTTTTCTTGCAGCTAGAGGAAACAAAAAGGGCAAAAGTTTAACATAATAATAAAAATTAGCAAAGGAAATGACCAAACATATAAAATGAAGGTTAAAAGAAATTTCTGCTTGTACTCACTGCAGAATTCTAGATATTTATATTATAGCTTCAGAAGTAAATTTCATTTCTTTATCCTGTTCATTGCCCGTTCGGATCACTTTGACTTTTCATTTCACAATATCAAGTGGCTGAGCCACAAAAAATAACATCACTTGTTAAAATACTCTACCTTTATGGGCTTAAAATATTATAAATACTTTTTTTTTTTTTAAATAAAAGAGCAACACATGGGATATATATATATATATATATGCACACACATATAAGGCTCTATATGAGAAAGTTTTGGAACTATCAGAAAATCAATTGAGATAGTTAAGACTATACTTTTTCTTAAATGTATAACTTCTGTTTACATATGGTTATAATAGTTTAAACTGGCTTGAAGAGAGTGCTGTGCTATCTTTAAAGAAAAAAAAAAGAGTAGGAAATTGTAAAACTGTAGTTGGTTTACACTTGGTAACATCCTTCACTTAAGTCAGTACTAAGGGTAGCGAGGGTTTGGCTACTCTTCTGGAAAGCCTTTTTTGCTGTTGTCCCCTCAATCCCAAGGTGCGTGCAAGATATGATTAAAGTGATTTTTTCTGTGACTGTAGCCTGATAACCCTGATTTTCTCCTGCCTTCTGTGGTCAGTCAAGTACTCCAGGGAGGATGGAAACCTGCATGGTGAGATTCAGATTTGATACTTGCTTGATCCTGACCCATGAGAATGAAGAGCTTGTGTAATAATGTTCCACTGATATAAAACATTGCTCTAAACATCACAAGAAGTTCTTTCTATTGTGTTATTTATTCTGTTAGCTATGTCTTTCTTCCCAGTCCTTCCCCTCTCCATTTTTGTCTATTGATATTTAACAGGGTGAGGAGAGCAGAATCTCTTGGCTAAAATGAGTCTACTTAGTTTTAAACAGTGAGTCTGTTGGAAAGAAAAGCAGTTAGAGGAGAGGCAGTGGCTGGTAAGGAAATGTAATAGAAAGTCTACATGAAGCGAGACAGAAGAAAATTATATAGAGAAAAAGCAATATATTTCAACAGGAGGGCTCTGCTGCAGTACAAGCAGCTAAATGATAGATTACTGTGAGTAAATGTAAATATACATTTCTGCATTCAGTTATTGAACTGGCTTCAGTAAATACACACCTCTTGTAACCTCCATCAGGCATAAATAGAAATTGGATTCTTCATGAGCAATGAAACCACATTAGTGGGCAATATTTTAGCTGTTAATGTCAATAAAACTACACCCGTTCTGCTCAAGAAATACATGTCTGACAGGGCAGCTCCTCTGAGTGAATTCAATTGTATATAATTTTTTTATTATTTAACATAATTTTCTTTCAGCCCATCCCTTCTGAAGGCCAAGTAAGCTTACAGAAATATTTTGCCCTGTAGTGTGATATTACTGAAGAATCTGATCTTTTCCAATTTACTGACACATTTAATAATATCTTTCCCTGCTAACTGTGTTTATGAGCTCCTTAAATGCACTTTCAGGTTCCTGACTCAGCAAGGTACTTAGAAACAAACCTATACTTGAGCATGAGTGCTAAAATCAATGGAATGACTTAAGCAAATATATTGTCACTTCAAGTATCTTGCTGATTTGGAATGTCAAGAGAATTAGAAGCAGATGGTGGCATATATCTCATTTGGTGGTTAGCAGGGAGGAAAACATGTAAAGTGCACAGGAAGTTCAAGGCTTTGGAGAACCTGAAAAGTGTTGTCTTGTAAGTTTTCCTTCTGATTGAAGTCCCTTACAGAAAGTCTAGGTGGGCTGCTGCATTGCAGACTTTGATATATCTAAATCAGTCTGGTGTATGTCGTCACGTAACTTAAAATTTCAGTTTTGGAAGAGACTCATAGCTTTTATGCTCCCTCTCCCATATCTGGTGTTTCATGCTACATTTGCCTGGAGATATGTGAATTCATACTAGACATCCTTATGTTCCATATTGGATATAGATCATGTGTTTATATCCAAAGAACAACAAAAAAAAAAAGCGAATTACAGTATCGCAAAGAAGGCAGGGATTTCTAATTAAAAGCAATATTAAAAATAATTGAAAAGGTATTAAAAACATTGAAAATTCACTTAAATGTGATTTAGGAAAAAGGCCAGATTGTTGTTTTCCCATCTCCTTTCCTTCTTGGTATGCAACAAGATTAATACTCAATTTTGCTTCCTCTTACATTAGAACACTTCTTCCTTTGGAATATTTAATACTGTTTTTTTCTGGGTTTTCCTCCATCGTTTTGATGCTTTTCTTTCCCATCACTCATTTCAGCATGCAGTAAAACTGAGAAATCTCTATCTGAAGGTGTTTATAAACACTGATTCCCTTTAATATGTCCAATTAATATGTCTTGTACATACTGTCAAATTTAAAAAAAAAAAAATCACTGAAGTGTTTATAAGTAAAGTTTATAAGCAGCAGGAAAGGGCAGTGGGCTGCTTAATTCATAAGCCCCTTTTGCTATTTTTCCTTATTTCTATTCACCAAAAAATTCAACTGGCGGAGTGTGAGTGATTGTAAACAAAATATTTCTTTGTAGTACTATTTTGTATTACAGGATCAGATTTCAAGACTAACCTAATTTCTCTTCTTTCTTGACGTGTGATAGGCTTTGCCACAGAATTTTAGCAGACCCATTCCTTCTTCCTCAAAAGAACATTTATACAACGCCTATTGCCAGAAAACTGGGAAGCCTCTTTTTTAAATTTTATTTCCTTTTTGGGTTATTTTTAAGGTAGATTGAAAGAAAAAGAAATCCTACCTTATTCTAAAAGAGTATGTTCACTCTCTTTATTTCTTTGGTAATATAGATATTGTTAATAGATCTTCAGGGTTTTGTTCTTTAATATCTTTTATCAAAAAAGAAAAAAATGATGCCTAACAAAAAGGAATACTCACAACAGAAAGAAAAGGAAAATGTCTTACATGCTTTTGGAAATCTACTTTAGGACTGTTTCATTAGGTTAGTTTCTCAGGCTCAAGTCAGTTGTATGTATATCATACTGGTTAAGTTAGTCTTCAGTAAACATTATTACTTTCTGCCAGATGATTTACAACTCAGAGGATCTGTGACTTATCAAGAGAAAAAAGAAAGGCCATAACACTTTTCTATTTGTTGTTTGTTTGTTTTGTTTTTTAAATTAAATTTCTTCAATTGGCAGACTTTACTACAGTTTTAACCACCCATGTGAACAGTTGAAAGGAAAATCTCTTTAATGAAAGAAAAAAGTATCCCCTATGTATCCACAAACTTGAAAAATGTTCATCAGAGAGCACAGTACAGAAATGTATCTGAATGTGATTATCTGAAGGTGCAGCCAGAATGCACCTTTGCCTTAACACAGGAAAATTAAGGAATGGTGGCAAAATATTATCAGAAATACAATTCCACAAGTTGGGAACAGAAAAATGAAACAGGATGACATTCACAAAATTTCCACAGAAATAAAACAAATAGTGTTTCCTTTGAATAGAAGTGCATTTGTGGCAAAAAGAGTGACCATAGGATAAGAAGATCTTTAAGAACGCAATGATTTTTCTATTTATGCCTGGAAGAACCTGAAGGCAAGTGAACAAACTGGAATAAAGATGCTTTTCAACAAGGTAGTTCCAGATATTGTAAGTTGATTTAGACTAAAATATGTAAGAGAGTTTATTCTGCCCTTGGGGAAGGTTATTCTAAAGAAGTGAGATGTTTTCTCATGTATACACAGCCCTAAGGCATAGTCAGATTTTTGGAAACAGCAAGAGCCTTTTGCAATGACATTAACTCTGATGCTGAAACTAAACTGGTCTGCTAGTATAGGGACAGATGGCCAGTGTGGACAGCTCAGAAAAACTGGTTTGGAGAATGAGATTTGCCTTAAGCTTTTCAGGTCTTATTACTATTATTTGGGGTGGGAGTTGAGTGCCTTTTCCATTTTCTCTTAACCAAAACTTGGGAATGCATACTGCTTAAGCATCTGCTCTACCATAGAGAGTGTCAGCCACAAACCTGTAGTTGTACTGTGTATCTTTTATGACAGAATACATTTGGACAGTGATACTTGGAGAGTTAACTAAGGCACAGACATGTTCCCACACTCATGCATGCACATAAGAGTGTTGAGACTCGAGTTAATTAACTACTTATGATGAATAAATGTATGGCAAAAGATAATTCATATCAATTCTATGTTAATTTCTCTTCAATCTGCTGGGAGAGAAGCTCCTATAACTTATGTTTTGCAGTGATAAGTTAGTAGGTAAAAGTATGTGTTGTGACATAATAAATTGTAGTATGAACTTTCTGTGCATTAGCTTCTCCTCAAATCCTGCATGTATCCATGTGTGTATGCTCCCACCTCATGGCACTTCAGAATAAATATGACCTGTTTCACATCTTTGTGCTTTCTCAAAGCAGCTGATGGATAGGCTGCTGTTTGCTTTACTGCTTTGAGACTAGTGTTGCAATATATTTCTGTGGTTAACACAGAACTTCTGATGCACTGTAAATTCAGCTTTGCTGAGGAACATTTATCTTGAAATGCAGGAATTTGTGATAAATGTAGGAGAGCTGATTTTTAGAAATTAAAACCACCAAGAAGTGGCAAGAGGATGACAGTCTGAGAAATGGAGGAAGATGTTAGTATTTGCCTGATCGAGCAAGAACCAATTAGCTTAGTGATCTGCAGAGGTACTTCTTGTTCACTAAAATGGGAAGGCAGGGGAAGGGAAGGGGAGGGAAGGGAAGGGAAGGGAAGGGAAATTAAAACTGAAATAAGAGTCAATGCAAGCATTTGCTGTTGAAGCTATCTTAGGGAAGTAGGACCTTATTTGTTCACACTCAGTTTATTTGCAACCCAGTACACCCTAAAATAGCATTACAAACAGCAACATCTAGGGACATTAACATCCACATGTAAGGGATTTCCCTAAAATGTAGGGAAATTTCTGCTCAATTTTTTTTTTTTTTAATATTTCATATATACTAGGATTCATGTGTATCTTTGGTTGCCTTTTCCTTCAGTGTTATGAACATGGATAGGGATGCAGGAATACATGAGCATATGTACAGGCTTGTTTGCATTTTACCCATACTTAAATGGTGACACGCTTCTGACTAAACACAGTTAAAAGAATGTGCTACAAGACTAAACAGATGAAGATCTAAAGAGAACTTTCCTGCTGGAAATGGGTTCACAGACATGGCAGAGCAAGCTTTAATGAATTTAGGTTCTGGTTTCATTGGCAAGCAAAATCTGTAACAAAAAGGATATTGAATTGTTGTGAATTGTCTGGGAATAATACAAAAATTGTCTCAGGGACAGCATAGGACAATGTCTACAAAGAATATAGCATTTCTGTCCCTATCACAATTAAACAGAAAAATGACATTGCTTCTTGATCTGGTTGGAATTATTCTGCTAAAAAGGCCTGCATTTTTCAGGCCCAGTATAACTACACTGCACAATTGTGTTTGATGATGGTTGCAACTGAATACATAGGTCTGTATATCTGGTAGAAAATTAGGTACTGCTGTGACAGAAGTGTTAAAGACCTAAATCAGGATAGCTTCAGACTTCAAAGCTACCCTTTACTGGACTAGGTACATTACCAAATGTTTATCAATCATTATCACTACATCTACAAGACAATTGATGTCTATAAACTTACCCAAACTTGCTGACATACAATACCATGAAATGTTGGAAGTATAGTTAGAACTGATGGCTGTGGCCCTTCACTGCCCAAGGTCAAGGTGCTGAAGCTTGAGATTTTGTTGATAAGAGAAGTCAAAATCTAAATAGACTTCCTTACATTTTCGCATTTCTATTATTTATTTTCCATCACTGCTGTGCCAGCACAATTTCAAAAAGAAAGTCATAGAATCATAGAATCATTTAGGTTGGAAGAGATGTCAAAGGTCACTGAGTCCAACCATTAATGCAGCATGGCCAAGTCCACCACTGAACCATGTCCCTAAATCCCACGTTTACCCATCTTTAAAATGCCTCCAGGGATAGTGACACAACCATTTTCCTAGGCAGCCTATTCCAATGTGTGACAACCTTGCCTGTGAAGACTTTTATCCCAGTATCTAATATAAACCTGTGCTTCTTCAGCTTGAGGCAATTTCCTCCAAACACTTGTTACTGACACTTGCCTCACTACAGCCTCCTTTCAAGTAGTTGTAGACAGTGATAAGGTCTCCCCTGAGCCTCCTTTTCTTTGGGCTAAACAAGGCCAGCTCCCTCAGCTGCTCCTCATAAGACTTGTGCTATACACCCTTCACCAGTGTGTGAGATGAGACCTCACCAATGCTGAGGACAAGTGGATACTCACTGCTCACTACCACTGCTCGTGGCCCTTTTGGCCACTGTAATTCTGATTACCTGTGGCCTCCTTGTCTACCTGGGCATATACTGGGTCATATTCATCTGGCTTTTGACCAACATTTCAGATCCTTTTCTTCTGGGCAGCTTTCCAACCACTCTCCCCTAAGCCTGTAACGTTCCGTAGGTTTATTGTGACTCAAGTGCAAACTCAGCTCTTGGCCTTGTTAAACATCATACAAGTTATCTCACCCCATTGATCCAGTCTATCCACACTCCTCTGCAGGACCTTCTTATCCTTTAGCAGATCAGTGCTCCCATCCAAGTGGGTGTCATCTGCAAACTGACAGAGGGTGCCCTTGAAACTCTAAATCAGATCATTGCAAAAAGTATTATGAATAACTGGTCCCAGTACAAAGTCCTAGGGAAAAAGGGGGTGATTTAATCTGCCTCTGACATTCCAATTTTGCAGTCAATACTTGTTCAGGTTCCCTTATTCTCCAGTATTCTTCGGTTCAATTGAATCTTTGAGAGACTACCAGGAAGTAACGGATGAAATTCCTTAGAAGCTTGATACTATTTAATATCTTTTAAAAGGATCTGGATGATAGGGTTGAAAGAACCCCACTTCTGTCAGCTACGTGGATGACAGCAAATGGGGAGATAATACAGATCCACTAGAAGGAGGGGCCACCATTCAAAGAGACATAATCATGCTGAGAGATTAGGTCAGCAAGAGCCCCAAGCAGCAGTAAAGGCAGGGCTCTGACTGGCTGTGGTGCAGCTGCAGAAAAAGACCTGAGAATCCTGGCTGACAAGTTGAATATACAGTATAAAAGCACCCTTATGGCAGTGAAAGCAAATTTTTGTCCACAGGTTGTACTCCCCCACAACCCAGAAGGCATTAAAAAATTGGAGGAGGTTCAGGAACCACTAAGGACATCAAAAAGGCAGGAGGGTTGGAGAATCCTAAATATGAGGGAAGGTCAAAGGAATTAGATTTGTTCACCCTAGAAAGGAGAAACGTATATATGGTGTGAATTATTATGTTCTTCCAGTACTTAAATGAAATAGAGAAGATGGATGCATTCCTTTCACGAAATGAGGTGACAGGACAGGATATGTTCACAAGTTGTTTCAGGGAGCATATCTCTGAATATAAGAAGAGGAAACCTCTTCACTGTGGGAAGAGCTAAACAGTGTTTGCCCAGAAATGTAATGATATCTTTCTCATTGGAAACATTTAGCTTGATGACTCCTCAGATAAACTAATCTAAGGCTCTGCTTTAAACAGGAAGTTGGATTAGGTGGTCTCCAGAGGTCTCTTCCAAACCAGACTTTTCTGATTATATGATTGTGGTGTCTTTCCTACTTCTTTTGCAGGGTTGTTCTAACTCTGCCATAGATCCTTCTTGCTTGTTCTGTAGAGCTGTGTTAGTTTTCCAAGCTATCTTTCCTGCCAGCATATTTCGTGTCTTGCATGTCTTTTCTTCACCCTATTTGTGTAACTGTGCCATGAGTTTTAGCCTTGGCCTTCTTGCAGTTATGTCTCAACTGCATTAGAAAATGCTATTTTTGGTGTTAAAGTGTTGTAAAATGCTTGCACACCATCACCAATTGCGCACTTCTCACTGGATATAATATAGGAAATATTAATTGTTTCTCATTTAATATGTCTCCATTTCATGCATGCCCTGCTTTGGACATACCATTCAACATGCCAGTAATCACTGTAGGACAAAAGGCTTTAAGGACAATAGGAATAATTTGCTCAGATTTAGGTGCTCTGAAATGCAGCAGCAGATGTTAAGATGGGAAACAATTAATTTGGGGGGTGGGGGAGGACACTGACAATCCAAAAAGTGCGTGAATTGCAGGGTAAAGGCAAAATCTCCTTGTGCTGAAATAGCACAACTGTTACCTTAATTTTCCCAGGACTAATGGGAATGCTCTCTTCTTAGGAACTAAATATATATATATTGCCCTTATTATTAGGGAAACTGGTAATATCAAAACTTATTGGAATGTTCAGTAAACGACTAGTTCTCTGGAAGTGCCTTGTGATGACAGGCCCTCATATGAAGAGATTACTCAAATGGCAGGCAGGTGAACAAAGGCAATTCATGAGAAACTTTTGACCAGATAGAAACAAAGATGAACCATGACCTGCACTGTGTAAGTTATTGCCAGACAGCTCTCAGATTAATTAATACACTGAAGCATAATTAAACCACAATCCTTTTATCTTGTCTTTTCCTCTCAAGTCCGGGACAAGTGGAAGTCTTCATAAATCTGAAATATTATAGGCCAATTAATATGCACACAAGCTGCGTAGTCTGTAATGGGAATAGAGTTAATCTAATAAAAATTTCCTTCTGGAGACTGAGAGTAATATTAAAATATTTGTCCCAACTCTTATCTTACTTGCTCTGATTTCTCAGCACTGTGATAGTATTGATTCCAGTGTCATAAACTGAGACAAGTTTTTGCGTTTTGTCATGGTTATTTAAAGTATATGGAGCTGATTGTTTTTCTCCATTAGTCAATAGAAATTTAATGCAGAAAGCTATGATGAGAATGCATGATTCATTTTTTCTCAGGATTCCTCTATTCTATTAAACTTATTATAGCCCACATAGTTAAACATCATATTATTCCAATGGTTTTGTCTCATTTTTTATTTGACCACTGTATTAGCCTAGACAGTCACTGTGTGAAAAAATATTTTACAGATTTTGTAAATCAAGACATGTAAAGGGAAAGACCATGAGGAGTGTCCATAAGGACCATATTTTGTTTGCATTTCCAATTATTTTATGAGTCTTATGATGATAGCAGTTTTATTACGAAACATGCTAAATTTTGATTGTAAGATTTAACAGAAGAGTCAGATCCATGTTTTGCCAGACCAACAGGCTTGTTTTTGACAAATGTTGTCTGCAGCAGATGTTTAGTCAAGAATTTGTGAACAGCAGCACAGAGCACAAGTATAGAGATGTCTGCCTGGCTTCTATTAGTTTGTAGCTCACTGAATGTCTGATTTCCAAATAGTGCCTTTATTTCTAGACTAAGTAGTTTGAGTTTATTCTTATGAATTTTAATCATGGAGCTAAACAGTTATAGAACTTTTATTAATTTTTTTTTGTATCCACAATGTCTCCCAGAAGTTGTGTCCTCTGAAGCACAACCTTTTGTCACTTTTTATTTTGAAGCTTTGACCAAGTTAATCTGACATTTCTTCATTCTTGTCCTAGATGGGTAACCAAGTAAATGTGATTTTTGACACTATTTAAAGAAGGCCTCCAGTCCCAGGGTGCTTTTGGGGAGCAGGTCTGTACTCTGTGGGGCTGTCCTTGTCCCAGTTCAGGTCCAGGTGTTGCTGGCTGTCTTGGCTGCCTGCAGGTGAGTGGCTCTTACCTCCCCAGGGCACAGTAGGGATGTGAGATACTGACAGGGATATAGGCTGTGCAGAGGAAATGTATAAAAATAAACTGAAATGGGCCTTAAACTGACATGGAAAGGACCCCCTTCATGAGCATGAGACCTCAGAGGATGAAAGCTTGTAATCCCCCTCTTCTCCAAAGGGAGAATGAAACTGTCCACTTGAACACCCAGAGAAACGCACAAGGGGTGAGCACTAACACTCAAGGAAGAGGGCAACAGTAGGACAGTGAAGAGTTTCTTGCCATCCCATTTTAAACTGTTATATTAGCAAAGCTTGTTTGTAGTAATTAACAGTTTGAGTCTATTAGACTTATTTTTTTTTCTTTTTTTTTTTTTTAATTAGCACTGCATTCTTAGGCTCATCCACATGTTTATCTGACTTTTGCCTGTAACAAGATGTAAAATATTGCACAATCAGATAGTGACTGACTTTGTGCAAGCCACTCTGGACTAGTAAGTTTTGTAAATTCTGTAAGTTTGGAAAATTTTAATGTTTCATGTCTCATAAAGAGCAGAAACTTATGCAGAATTTTTAAAAAATATATTAATGAAAGCTTGTGCTTCTAATTCACTTACAATATTGAAAATCCCATCTCTAAATCAAGGGACTTTTCAAGCACTTTAAAATCTTCATCTGACACCCAGTACAGTTTAATGGATTTTAATGGATTTTAAAATTTCTCCTGTTAAGTGAACTATGAAATAGTTTTTACAAATATGCAGAATAAAGTCAAGCAAGAATTAATGTCAGCTAATGACCTAAGCAAGAACTTACTATAAATTAATTAAAAAAAAAAAACAAAAACCAACAACCCAAACTGAAACACAGAAGCAAAAAATAAATAAAAAAACCCCTTGAAACTACCACGGTTTATGAAAACAAATGTTCTTCCTAAATGTAGTACCATGTATCTTTTTCTAAATAGTTCAGTATAAATCGAGAGTTATTCTATATTCTGTTCTTTCTGCCTTAAGTTATACACTTGTGTATCATATTGAATATATTTTATTTTTATCTGATGGGATATTGGAATTTTTTTTTACTTTCAGACTAGGATTCTGAAAGACTGGTATTTTTTATTTCACAGTGCAAAAAAGAAATAGTTTTCATGACTTTCCATTTTGCCTTAGTTCTCTCAGAATAATTATTTTCTTCAGACTCTGTGTATTTGTGGATGTGATTGCTGCAGAGGGCCTCCAGTACATTAAGTGATACAACCAACCTAGATGAGAAGAGTATGCTGCATGGTATAGGTCTGAGTAGCATTAAATATGCTTACATTTTTCTTCAAAGATATATCTCATAAGGTGAGTAGGAGCAACTAGATGGAGGTCATTTCATGTCATCGCATTAGGAACTAAGACCTCATTTTGTGCACTTCAGGACCTGTAATAAGAATCAATTTGTCTGTCATAGTCTATCTTTTTCTCTCATATCAACATATGAATAAAAATTTGTAGACTGTGAGTGAATTCTTCTATATCAATCACTAAAGCAGTAAAAGGGAAATATCACAGGAATGGCAAAAATGATAATTGTTCAGGAGCCTTTTTCTCTTTTCGTAAACTTACTAGTGGATATTTTACTAAAATATATTGAAATATAATTACTTGAAGCGTTCTCTCAAAAGTAAATAATACATTGCTTTTTGCTTGTTTTTAATTCTCAGCTTTCCTTTAACTTTCAATGAAGAAAATGAACACAGGACGATTTTTTTTCCAGTTTTACCTTGATACTTCCTATAGGAGAAGGAATGATCAGAATAATGGTCTGTATAAATCAGAGAACCATACCAACATATTTTTAGCTGTTACAGATGAAGTTGATTTGGTTCATCCAGCACTACTTCAACAAATTTCAGAAAGACCACATTTTATAATGGGAAGGGTCATCTGGAAGTGTGGAACAGCTGGTGGAAGGATTTAATCTCACATTTTTGTGACCATATAAGAGCTTACACATCATTTGCATTTCTAGCATGTCATTTCAATTTTTATCCAAATACCCTAGCACTGTCATATCCAGATAAGAAAGTGGGAAGAGACTGCAGTGCTGTGCTTCCCTGGCAGTAAGAATTTCCTCAGTGCAGATGACGTTATGGGACTAATGAGTAATATTTGCTATTCTCCTTCTACTAATTCTGCACATAACATAGAGAAAGATATCAGCACCTATAAATATGCACATGGGAAGATCACCACTGGAGCAACAGAGAGATCACTGTGGAGATTTAAACCTGAAAAACAGGGACAGCACCCTCTTTTTTGGATCTGTTGAGCTGTGTAACTATTTAGCAGGTGTTTGTGTCAGATGGATACAAAATTTAATTTTCTAAAGAGGTCCATGCTCCAGTCAATAGAATAGTGAGCAACAGTCATGATGCTGAAGCATGTGTGGACTGCAAATGTTGATTCATGTTGCAAAGTAAAGATAGTAAAGCAAGATATGGGAAGGCCTGCTATTTGTTGCTGTCTTGAAGTCCTTAACAGCTTCAAATGATCCATGTGTAGAATAATAGAACAAATAATATTTTAGTTAAATATGAATTCTGAATATGAAAAAAAAATTGAAAACAATCTAATCTTTTGTTTACTGACAAGTGTCAACATATACTTCAAAATCATTGTTTCTGTTTAGTTCCAAATTGAGGAAAAAAAAATCAGTTGTGCCTGGAAGTAAAAATCCTTCAAATATTTAATTTAATAACATTTTCTAGTAGAATGATATTTGCAAGAAATATTCAGAAAGTTTAGTTTATTTTTAAAATAAACTGTATTGTAATCTAATCACGGCAATTCAGTCTTATGTCCCATTTTCTCTATGTGAATCCCTTTAATATGAATTTGGTATCAAGATTGGTCTCTATTCCACCTTCAAAAAAGTATTATAAAACCGATAAAGGGTCATTTCCAAGACAGAGGACATGTCACCTTTGCTTGGTTTTATACTGGCCTTTTACCTAAAATCAGAAATCCTTTTGGACTTTAACATTGCTTGCTCTGCAATTTCCTTTATTTGGAAACTCATGGTGACAAGTTTATTGGGTATGGACTACTCACAGGCAATATAGGGATCATGGTAGATGCACAACAGAAAAAAGTAGTCAAAATTTTTGTTTTAAGTAAATTCAGATTCCCTCATGTTTCAGGAACAACTTTGTCATCCATAACAACAAGTATCACGGGGTGTAAAGAAGACTTTTGTTGCCCATCAGCCCAAGCTGCTATTCCCAGCTGGGGATACCAGGAAAGCAATTTTTCCCAAGGCTCAGATGAGAGCAAAGCAATCTTGAATGGCACAGTCTCATAGCTCCTGCTTATTTCAGTATTTGGAAGGAACTCAGGTGCATAACGTAGCCTCTTATGGTGACAAACATAGAAAAAGAAGGCTGTCCAGTTAAATAATTTATTACTGATCCAAAGATATTCATGTCTGTCTATGCCACTGTCAAGAAGTCTGTGACATTCAGTAACAAAAAGGCAATTTTTAGCTGTGTATTACTAATTTTCTTACTGCTCAGTTTGGAGAAACTGATAAATACAGTAGAATTCAATGCATTTTAAGTACATGAATCTAGAAAATGCAAGTCAATCTCCACATTTAGGTTCTGCATCTCTTACATTTGTTATGTGAATACAGTAAATTATTTTAGTCTTGGTCCCCTGTCTATGTAAACTTCCAAACTCACAAAAAACAATGATGGTAAAAGTTTAAATTTATTAAAAGCACTTCCATTATATGGAGGATCCTTGTAGAAAAATTAATGAAAAATTAGCAATTCTGTGTTCAGAACAGGGCTTGAATACTGTGCAGTAATTGTTCCTTCACACAAAAATGGAGCTGAATGGGACTATCTGATCATTAACCAAGTACAGTTCCTCTGCAAGAATTGCACAAACTTATATGAAATAAAGTACAGTGTAATTATATAGCTGAAGAACTATCACAATGACACACACTGGGGTATTAATTTATTGCTTTGCAGACAATCCATATTCTACCATTCCCTTACTTATGAATGTTTTTGACTTCACGATGACCTGACACTGTGTAATAAACTCTTGGTGGGAAGGAATACTAGATGATATGGTAAACCACATATTTGAAACTTACTCCTTTTATGTACTTACTTCCTCTGAAGAAAGATTAGTAAGTTTTTTCCACTATTGACTCTTCATTAGAAGGTCCCAAATGCCACAATTGTTGTTGTGTTGTTTTTTAATTTTTTTTTTTCATAGAAGAGGAAGGAAAGTAATTAAAATTAAATTTGGATTAAAGACTTGAAAGTTGAAGTAGCCATTTTACTCTTATCTGCTGTTGATCTCACTGTTCTCCATTTTGCTTGGTTAGCAATAAGTTTCTTTAGCCTTAATTTACACTTTAACTAATACTGTTTTTCAAAAAGTAAATTTTTATTGAAAGATTTTTTAGGAAAAATGTTTTGACTTGAAAATACAGGAGAAATGTTCTTCATACCACAGAAAATATAGAAGATAGCCTTGAGGAAGGCTTGTTCTGGAAACCAGGTCTTCTTTCAATTACTTAGATTTACTTTATTTATAAAAGAAATATTGCCCTGTGTTTAGTAGGAGAATAGGGGAAAGTGAAAGTCAAAACCTGAAAAGTGCCATTTAGTATGGCAACTTTTCCCTGCAAGTTTCTGATGCAGTCTGCAGTCACTAGACAATAAAGGAAATACTTGTGTTCTTTTGGATGCTGATGTCTTATCTTAATGGGTTAAAATGCATTTGAATGGTCCTGCCTACAGTAATAAAATAAATTTGGCTGACAGGAGAAGTATGAGAATTATCCTTCCTCAGTCTATTCCAAAGAATAAATGGTTTCTAACACTGCCATGACTTCTTTTGGATTGTCTGAGGAGGAAGGGTTGTATCTGAGATTTAATTCAAGGAGGGAAGGGATCCTAGTGTCTGTTGCTGGATTACATGTGTGGCATACTTAGAGGCATGAAGTGATGCATTTGTTCCATGGTAGGAATATATTTTGATCACTAAAATTTTTGCAGAAGTCTAAAGCTGATCTCTGTTCTACTGCTGAGGGCTGCTTCTTCCCTCTCTTTCTCTGAAAAAGCAAAGAAAAAGGAGAGACCCAACTATTGATCTTATTTCTGGATAACATGGGAAGTTTATGTAGGGGGCAAATCAAAGGAGCAGGTAGGATTTGCACACGCTTTCAGATAGCTGGGGAAACAACTTCTCTCATAGTTCGGAAACAGCCCAGTGTCTGTGGGCCTGATTGTTTCTTCTGTCCTCATGGAAAATGTGAGAAGACTGGGAAAAGAGAAATATGTTCTGCCTATTTCTTCTTGCACACTGTCCTTGTAAACCAAGGAATCAAATGGCAAATGTCCCTGCTCTGTCCTCTAGGACTCAACAGAAAAAGGTAGCAGGAACACAACTGGTAAAGTCCTCTCCTTCTCTCATCCCTAGAAGAACTTGCCTTAAAGTCCACACAACAGAAGGAGGAAGGAATTGATACTCATAGAAAACCTAGCTGCTGAGACACTAATGAGACCAGACAGTAAAAAAGCTTTGTTCTGGAGAAACAAAACAGAACCACTCAGGAAGGATATGAACTTAGCCAGGCGGATGAACCATGTGTAAATTCTGGCTAGCAATCTGGATCATCCCAGCTGTGCAAGATGAGGAACAAGTTTGAACCTCTTCTCACCACTGCAATGTTCAGGTCTTGATTTGGTAATCCTCCTCTTTGCATAAGGGAGAAATGTTAATTTTAGCTGCATTTTATGAGTATTTTCTTATGTTTGTCATGTTTGAGTCAGCAGCAGTAGCTGTCTCTTCATTATATTCCCCAAGTTTTCCTCCATGCAATTGTTTTTCTATTTCCTCTTTTGATAATTTATCAAAATCTAGATGGAAGGAAGGGGTGTCAGGAGAGATGAGAACAGAAAAGGTCACATCCCAAGGGAAATAAAATGCTGTCACCAGAGAGGGAAAATGCACTAGATGTTTTAATTCTAGAGAAATAAAAAATCAAAGAAGATTGTAATGTTTGACCCAGTAGAAATTAGGAGAATTTGATAAAAAAAGACTTTTTTGATGATTTCCAAACCTGTCTTTCATTTTTTGTTTTTTTAAACTGATAGATCTTTGTATTTTTTCAGGGAAATCATGGTCTTCATAGTGATATAAAGATCTGTTTATCTCACTGTATATTTGCATGTGAATCGTACAAAACAAAATGTTTGAATTTCTGATGCTTTCTTTTCTATTTCTACAGTCACACTGTATCACTTCCAAAGTATTACTCAGAGGTTCCTGTTTGTCTTTTCTGACTTCAGAATAAAATCTTTGCTCTAAACAACATATTTTCTATGGGAAATACATTAGTTATACATTGAAAAATACTTTCCTGTTCGTTATGCTGGTAAGGAATTATGGCTTTGACAACAAAACAGGTGAGAGAATGGAGCAGATTCCCTTCGTGTGATTGAGCTTTAATGTTTTTAGACCAAGACTGACAACAAATCATGATTGTCTTTGGGGAAGAGAAAACAATAGGCCTGGGGGAAGAAAACATAAGAAAATTGGTCTTTCCACCCTTTGCTAAATAGTGCCTGGAACAGAAAATAGACCATAATACACCATTAACACTATGAATGTTCTGAAAATGCTTGCTTACTCTTCATAAGCATACAGCACAAATCACTCTCATCTCTAATACCTATGAAAGAGTTGGTCTGTGCTACAGGGAAAAAGGACAGATGAATTAAAAAGCAGAAGTAGGAAGATACTCTCTCATTACTAGAGAGTAGAAAAAAAAAATCCCTATACTGTCAAAGAATTGAGATTGTTCCTCTCTCCATGTGTAGGCATGTGTGCATTTGCATAGATACCTTTTATGTCAAATTCTGAAACGTTAATCCATGAAATTTTCTTAAAAATATGTCCTCAGTCAGTTTGTAATGCAGAATTTCTTCTCTTGGTACACAACAGTGTTATTGGAATAGGTGTAAAAGAATGGTATAACAAATCAAGGAAGTATGGCTCCTTCATTTCATGCATCTTTTGATATAGCACCACGTAATAGTCAGATGTGCATTCATAGTTGAAGTCCTTTAGACAGTGCAATACCAATGCAGTAGGTGTTCACCAGAAAAACTACACACTGGAATGAACACCAAACACAAATTTTCTTGTCCTTACTCTGATTTCTCAGAGGACCCAGGGGATTATCCACTAGAATGGACTGCTGATGTCCATTTTGGGTGGAGCCTAGGAACTACAGGGCAGTGGTGGGTTTTTATCCATAAAACTTTTGATTCGTAGCTACCCACACCACCCACATCAGTTCATAAAGATAGAAAGAAGACTGAAAGGAATGAATTAACAGAAGAAAGAAATGAAGCCTTAAACAATCACCTTGCCATTATTTTTTTTCCTTCTTTGGAGACAGTCTGGTGAAATTTTGGAGTTGATTCTATTTTCAATGTCTTCTAAAAGTGCTTTGATTCTAACTGAGCATTTTTCATAATGTCATTCTAAACAAAGTTATTATTCAGATGACTCTCTCATGCATGAACAAAGTAGTTGAAATGGCTTGTAAATATATTAGCAGGGCAAATATGTATTAACTCGCTGCCTCAGGTTATAAGCCTTCTTTTAAAAGAAGGTAATATTTGTGTAGACTGAATAGCTTTATTGAATTACAACTTATAATCCAGCATGACATGCTGTCAATAAATGACATTGTGTTTCTGTAATGGTTGCATTTGAGGAAAGACACTGTAATCACAGGAAAGCACCTACTTAGAGTAGAAGTTCTGAGAACTTTATCAAATTTTTTTTTCTTTCCTTCCACTCCCAGAGTAAAGACTGAAAACAGAACTCTTTTTTTGCAAATACCACTTTGCTCTAATAACTTGATTTACAGTAAAGTTGGATGTAAAATCTAAGAAATATATCATCCTTTTGGATGGTAATCACTTTTTACTTTGTATTCTCTTGTACACTAAAATGCTGTTGAGAATGTCAAGATTTGAATCAAAATTTGCAAACTTCCTTTTTAGTTGTTAATCAGTAGATTTAGCTGGACAGTTATGATTAAGAAATCGCATTTGATCATTGTGTGTTTGGCTAATCTTTTGTTTTACAGAAAAGGGAAGACAATCCCAAGATTAATGGGCAGTCTGGATGATAGCCACCAACAATGAAGTCAGCAGCACTGAGCAGTAACTGGGGAAAGGTGATTCTGGTGCTGGTGGGAGTTCACAAGTACCAGCTCACAGATCACCTCCTCAAAATGGAGTCCAGACTCAAATGCGCAGTGAATGCTGGGGCCTTAGTTTGTTTAAATGTGTAAATAGTGTAAAGTTTTGTTGATAGGGGAACAGCCTTTTGTGAGGTACCATCCAGATCCCTAATTAGTGGAAACTAGAATCAAAAACTGAAATACCTTCCCTCAGAGTGTGTTGGTGTTGCTCCCTTGGTAACGAGCACGAGCTTGGGACAACAAAAGGATGAACACAAAAGCTCTTTATCCATTCTTTGTGACCAAAGAAAAGTAAAGTTAACATTTTGTTCAGTCCAGCCTTCTCATACAAACAGTCTTCGTTACCAGTTTCCGATATTAACTTCATAAATTTCAAATTTTGCACCCAGATCTTTACAAGATAGAAATAAAAGGTATGGTATTTGCATAAATCATTTTGTCTGAACCTCAAGGTGCTTCAAAAATATAAATTTGCAATTACATTTCTTCAGTGTGAGTATGTCTTCAGAAAACTCATATCTACAGTGGTGAGCAGAATCAACTTGTCTTCCAGGATGCAATAATAAGTTGATTAGCTCATTCTAACAATTCCATATAACCTACACTTATTTAAAAGGAAAAAAGGAAAACAAACATTCACAGTGTACTTTGAAATCTGTTGAGAGATGTTATCATTTGATTTCACAGGTTCTACAGGATATATATTTATTAGATAAACAGACCAACAGTCTGACTTTTCCACATATGGCACTTTTGACAGTACTGCAATGCTGTAGGGTTGGCAGATGGAGCAATTATATATTTTCTAGCTAGGAAGTAACCTTTAAAGTAAGACTCTAATGTAACATAGAATATGGCATGATTTAAGAAATTTCTACTTGTGTTCTCACTAGGTAATAACTTTCAGTGTTATATCTTTTGGATTATTGAAATTAGTTTCCTCTAATTAATAAGTCTACAAAGTCATCTTCTGACATTCAGCTATAACATATGTGAATATATCAGAATAGAGTTGTTTGATAAACAACAAATTGTGCGTTTAGATTTTTTTTTAAATTAATACATTATATGGCTTAATTTTACCATTAAGAATTCAGAAAAATGTGAAAGAAGTGTCCACAAAGCCATTTTAGAACAGTCAAATCTTGAAATATTGCATAAAAATTAACATGAAAGGGATTTGTTTTGTTTTTTTAAATTTGTTCTCTTTGTATTGGTTTAGTACATTGTCATAAACAGTACATTGTCATAAACAGTAAAACATGCATATGTTAAAGAAAATATTCAGAACATATTCAAGCTGTGTTGAAATATAGTCTATTATGGATCTGTTTCTTTCATATTGCAGCCTGTGACTTCCAGAATTTTTCATCAAGAGTTTTGTTTACCGAGATGTTTACAATACACTGGAGTTTTGTCTTTTGTGGTATGTACCTCAGCCTTCAACCTGATATCTTGTGTTTCTCTTTCTAATGATGTAGTCCAACCAGACAAAAACAAAGGAAAGAATGTTACTGTGAATATATGAATGTGAATTGATCATTATGTAACATCTAACATTTTTCATTTAACTTCTTGTTACCAGGATACTACAAATAAAGTATTCAGCAGATTTATACTCAAAGTATGTCTCATGGTTTATTTGGTCGTGACATTCAGGTATCTGTAGCTAACCTTGGATATTTGCTACTATTAAAAATTTAGCTTATGCATAAATAAACCGTCCTTGGAAAACATATTTGACTCAAAAATAAGAAGATGCAAGTTATTTACTGACTCAGGCATTCATATAAGCTTCTTTGCCCTTGTGTAAGGTAGATCTTTGTCAGCAAGAGGCTTGTACTATGGCTCCTTAAAATTCATGGTTAGATTAATATATCTGTTAACAACATTATAGCTATTCATCTGCATGAAAGCAGCAGTAAGGTTTTAATAAGAACTTAGCATACTATAACATACATAATAAATCTTTTTTGCTTCAAATTCAATGATAAATTCACTGAAAAAATAAGGAGGAGAAGGGAAAAATAAGGTATGGATAATTATCTTCATGCCTCATTAACCAAACAAATGAATTTCAAAATCTATAGGTAAGAAAGGTGTTTCCTACCACCTAAGCAGACTTCAGAAATGTGGTGCTAAAAATGCATGAATCCTTCCACTACATATCAGGAAGAAAACAGGTCCTCTCAATGAGGACCCACAGCTTCTGATCTCTTATATCCTGTATTGATAGCTATATAACTTTTCTCTCAGATTTAATCTAAATTCAGTCACTGATACACCACAAAAACATTATTATTTCATATTATTCGTATTACTTTAAAATTTTCACTCTTCTAATTTACTGTGTGAATTAGAGGTGCTAAAAAATGAGTATGTGCTGAAAAAAAGATGTTTATAATGTTGGTGATTACATAAGTTTTCATTATCCCTCTTATTATTCCTCCCTATTTATTTGTTTGTCTGCATATTTGTGGAGAGAGGGAAGGTGGTCTTTTCTTCTCTGAAGATATCTGTCAGCTATACATTCTGCCCTTAATTTTAAGGACAGGATGTGGTGCCATCTGTGTTTCCTCATGTTGAGACCAAATCACCATTAGTAAGAAGAATGAGATTTATCTCTGTGCAGGAGCTAGAAGAAAAGGGTCTATAACAGTCTATTCTGGGACTTGAAGAATATGTGTTGAAAGGTTTTTGCTGTCATTTCCAAAATACTCAGTTCCCAACCTTCTTTTCCTCATTACTCTTGCTTCTCTTGTTTAAGCATCACACAGTACAATTAAACCAGTCTTTGCTAGGAGTTTCTACATGATTTTTTCTTGACTTTTTCTTTCCTCTCTTGTATTTTTCCCAGTTCCTTCCTAACTTATGCTTTTCCTCATTTTTTAAATATATTCTCTCTCTGTTTCCTGCTTTTCCTCTTCTTCTACCATCTCACTAGACAATCAAAATCTAGAAAATTCCTGATATGGGCCATATAAACCGTGTAGTCATGATTATTTTCATAATATTTCCCCTAAATTATTACATAAAATAACAGAATCATTTAGGTTGAAGAGACCTCTGGAGATCATCTAGTCCAACATTTTCTGCCTGAGCAGAGTCAGATATAGTGATTGCCAGAGGCAATGCTTAGTAGGATTTTGGGTGTCTCCAAGAGTGGAGATTCCATAACCTCTCTCAATGTTTTACCACTCTCACAGCAATGAAGTGTTTGCTGTTCAGACAGAATTTTGTGCTTTTCTGTTCATGCTCCTTGCATTCATGCTCCTTTCTCAGGGTACACTGGAAAGAGCCATCTCTCTTGTCCTTATCCCTTCCCATCATGTCCTTATTAGACATCAATAAAGTCCTCACAAGCCCTTGCTTTACCATCTTCAGCAGTCCCAGTTGTCTGTGCCCTTTATCATGCAAAAATATAAGAATATGCAATAGCAGGACTCTGAACTGAATAGATTCAAATGTAGTTAAAGCAAATACTTATAACTGTGACAATAATTAATCAACTGAAACAATTTCAAGTGTTGAATGATTTATTTTAAATCAGTGGATTTGTCCTGGAAAAGGTCTTGGCTACTCATAAGATATGTGGGACAATAAATATTTTACTTTCAGCGTGTTCAACATTTAATGTCTTCTTGAAGTAAAATTTTCCAAAGCCATTGAAACTTGATTCGCCAAAATTTGACCACTTGAACTTTCTAAGTGTGAACATGAAAAAAAGCAAAGTAAAAGTTATAGCAAAAAGCAAAACCAAGAAATCTCAAACCAATCATCATTAGTTTTACACTCATTTTATTTCTTTTTTCCAGTTCTCTGGTGGATTGTCCTTTACTTCTTCTCTGGTATGTTCTTCTGATACTACTCAACCCATACATTTGATTTGATATATATAAAACTGTCTCAGGAAATCTCTTTCATCATTATAAATAAATAAATAAATAAATAAATGAATAAAGCATATTAACAATAATGAACTTTGATGTCACCTCAATTTCTCTATGATGCCTCTTGAATTTAAAGGCAGCACTTCCAGATTTTGTGTCCAAAACTGTGCCGGTACTGATCCCATACCTGTGAAGGTCTGCAGTAAATCAAAGAGCTTCCTGCACATGCAGTTCAGCACAAGGCTGTGCTTTCAGGACCTCTTTCTCTCCCAGCAGGAGGATCAAGCTTTTCTGTGAGAGTGTAATATCTGCACACAGGAATTCTACTTCTCAAAACAGTTTGAGGATGAACAACACCAGGAATAATAAATGGAGTTTTCTCACCCTGGTATTCTTTGCATTCCCAGCTGCAAAGTGACCAGCAAATTTACTAGCTGCTTCAATTTTTAACTCTTTCCTCCCAGCAGTAAATATACCAACAAATGTCTTTACTACTCTCTTCAGAATAATTAATTAGTAAAGTGAAGACTAAATTGTTTTGCAGAGAGATTAGGTTATGGGTGTGCTAAGTACTTTACAGCTGGAAGCTGCACATGCTTATCGGAGTTTCCAGCTCCTAATAGGCACTGTTAATGCTTCCCCACAATTTTGTTACTTTTAAATTACATTGTTAACTCTTAAGAATTACTTTTGTTTGGATAAGTTTGTTTCAAAAAGATGAGAGAAAATATACATATTTAAATCCAGAACCTTTTCTTTTGTCTCAGTCATTGCTTACTAAATAAATATTCTCAGCAGTACTTTAACACCACTGATCTATATTTCCATGGGAGTGATTGAATTGCATGAGATTAGCTCACAGAGCTCCTGCATTACCAGAAGTTTCTGCAAGACACTTAACTTTTTAACTGCATCACTTCAGAAAATGGCAGAGTACCATATAAATGGCATCTCTTAGGAAACCATAATTACAGAGTTGTTGAATTAAATTCAGGCATGTTAAGTATCACATACATTTTCTTGGAAGAAGGCAGCAGAAAGAAAGAACTTACTTTCTACTTTTTCAGTTTTTTGTTGCTTCCCTATTACAAGCAGGCTTAAGGAAGCAGAAAATGTTCTTTTATAGGTATCATATAAATAGAGAGCTCATCTGTTAAGTCAGAAAAGCCCTTATTAATGTGGCGGCTCCATAGCCTGGGTGCACACATATGTCATATCATATGACAGGGCACTGCTTACTGAACAGCCTTCTGGCTCCAGACATATGTCATTTCGTATAACCAAACACACAGGGCTAGTTCAAACAATGCCTCCTGACAACAGGTATGTGTTCAGGGAAATAGCTATTAACATAGTGCACAAATACTGAATGTTTGTGTCTGGTGTCTACAAGGAAAGAATTTTTTGCATGTAATATTTCTATACCTCCTTTAAGTATGTGATATTTTTACTCCTGGTTGTTCAGATGTGTTGCTACCATGTGTTGGGATATGTTACAACTTTAGAGAAGCTGTAACTTTCAAAGTGCTGGGTGGTGAAGCATGAGTAGTAAAGCAGAAGATGTACTAGAAATGATTTTATGATTTCTCTTTTCATTTTCTCATTTCAGTTCAGTAAGAAAAAACCCTGGGCATGTTTCTTTCTTTCTTTTTTATTTTTCCTTGGCCTTCTAGCAATATGAGGTTTAATTCTTATTTATGTTCTATTGGATACATATATCTGTTATGCTCTGTCTTCAATTATGTTGATATTAAAGCCACAATAAACTGATGCAATGTTTTTGTTTTTAAAAGTTTTTTTATCCTGAAGCTTCATGCTCACACAGAATGGCACATTGTTGACTCTGTTGACAATGTCCTTTACTGTCAGTTTGATTGTTGTTGGGTTTGTTTGTTCTGGGTTTTTTGTGGGTTTGTTTATTTTGTTGTTTTGTTCTGTTTTT
>VXBR01002166.1:555814-585824 GCA_013400215.1 Cisticola juncidis | reverse complement strand
TTTTTTTTTTTTTTTTGTCAACACTGGCAGTTCTAAAAGAAATATTGAAACTTAAAATCCATTAATAAAATTAAGGAGTTTTAATAGCCATTCCAAGATAGACAATAGAGGCTGTTCCTCTAACTTAATGTCTTTTTACTATTAAATAAGTATGAATGGTAAAGTCACATTTAATAATAAAGCAGGAAGTTTGCTTTCAGAGAGGGCAACATAGGTTGTTCCCTGGTGAAGGTTAGGACAATGATATCTCACAAACCTGAGATATATTAGCAGTATTTCTGAAATAATACAAAGACGGGGAAATAGTCATGGTCTGGAGAGTTGAACAATTCAATTCTTTATGTATGTACCTCCTGTACATTTTGTATTTACATCCAACCTTGGATTTATGTACAGACTGGGAAACAAGAAGCTGGCAAGCAACCCTGTAGGAAAGGGCCCCGGGGGTCCTGGTCAGACACAAGTTGAACATGAGCCAGCAGTGCCCTGGCAGCCAGGAGGGACAACCCTGTCCTGGGGGCATCAGGCACAGCATGGCCAGGTGGGCAAGGGAGGGGATTGTCCTGCTCTGCTCTGAGCCGGGGAAGCCTCACCTCCAGTGCTGGGGGCAGGTTTAGGTGCCAGAGTATAAAAATGACATTAAACTATTGGGGTGTCCAAAGGAGTGCACAAAAGAATGGAAAGGCCTTTGAGGGGAATCCATATGAAGAGTGGCTGAGGTCACTTGGTCTGTCCAGCCTGGAGAAGAGGAGACTTAAGGGAGACCTCATTGCCTACAGTCTCCTCATGAGGGGAAGAGGAGGCACAAGCACTGATCTCTTCTCTGCAATGGCCAGTGACAGCACCCAAGGTAACAGCATAAAGCTGAGCCAGGACGTGTGTAAGTTGGATATTATGAACATGTTCTTCACCCAGAGGGTCTTTGGGTACTGGAACAGGCTCCACAGGGAAGTGGTCACAGCAGCAGCCTGACAGACTGCGAGAAGCTCTTGGACAGCGTTTCTCAGGTACACAGTGTGATTCTTTGAGTTTTCCTGGGCCAGGCCAGGCTGAACTCTGATGATCCTTGTGTGTCCTTTTCAGCTCAGTATATTCTATGATTACACAATTCTGTGATTTTGAGTTTGGATCGCGAGTCTTCCAGATACGACCCTCTATTTCCTTTAAAACATGAAAACTCCTTTACAGCTGCCTTTCATTGTTTAGAATTGCAATGTCTATACTTCTGTGCCTTCAGCAGGGAAAGCATGCACAAGCTGTAAGCAAAAAAGGGGTGACAGTTTTCCACTAAAAATGATTTTGACAAAATTTGTGTTTATAACAGAATAAAGTGCTTTCATTGAACCTCTACAGACATGAAAATGATGGGTTTTGACAGTTTGCTAGTATTTAATTTTTTTATAGGATAGGAGGATAGCACTGCCTTTTCAAAATTTGCCATTGGAACCTTGCAGCATCTGAGTATATGATATTTTGAGGGTGTTTTTTGTGGGTAGTTTGTTGTTGTTGTTGTGGTGTTTTTTGTTTTTTTTTTAAGCTGGTACTTCATAATTCTTTACAGTTTCATACTAAATTCTCATGGTGAGTAGTTGGAAGAATGTTAAAACAGATTTTTGAACTGTGGGTTACATAATGCACAGACTTTAATGAATATCTATGTTATCAACAAATTACTTTTCCCAATTAGCAACACTCATGTTTACTGTTTTGGTTTTTCAAACCTCCTTGTCCTTTACTTGACTTGTGTTAGATAAAAGAACACTAATTGAATCACTATCCCACTTTGTTCAGAGTGTTACAATTTCAGGGATTCAAAAAAAGGTTCCACTATTTTTTCAACTGCCTTTATGTTAAATCCCAGAAAGGTAGACAGTGCTGACCAAATAGAAAATAATGGATTCAAAATTAAACTAAGCATTTTTACAAAGAAATGTTATAACACTTAACTTGAAATGGAATGAAAAATGCATAAAAATTATGCAGCCCCAGTGACATCCAGAGGATCATCCAAGATGCTTTAATTTACATATTTTTATGTCCTTGCAAAAATATTCCCTCTCCTTTGACAAGGACACCTAGAAAGTTATATCTAAAGACTACATGAAAAGGGGCTTTAAAGTCTAATTCATTGATGACTGAGCAGCCTGTGTTCAAAGCAAGAGATGCAACTATCAGCAACCACAAATACTATGTAATATAAAAGGATTTGTTTGTAAAAACAAAACTCAGCCAGAATTTCTTCATTGCTGGGCTTTCTGGTACCATTTTGTGTAGCTAAAGGTGTTTAACAGTAATTTGACTGGTAATCTAACAATGCTATACCTCAGTGGAGACTTTCTCAATTTTTGGTTCCCTTTCTAATAAAGAATGTTTTTAAGGAGTGGAAGTTAAAACCATCAGTGGCTATTGAAAGGTCTGATAATTCATCCCAGACTTCCTCTTTTCTCAGCCAGTAGCTGACTATAATCCTCCAAACATTCATATTCACCTTTATGTGCAGTCTCTTCTTCTCCAGAAATTGTCTCCTGTTTCTAGGAAGTTTTCAATCAATTTGTCACTGTGGCACTTCCATATAAGTGATTTTCAGTATAAAATAGCATTTCATAGTCTGCATTTAGCTAAACACCACTGCTTAGAAGGTACGTGAAATGTATGTACAAAACAAGTCATCCATACAATGAACTGAAACTTGTCAAACATCAGGGCATCTGGTCAAAGGAGCCCATGCATAGGTTGTGTTCTCCTCAATCCCTTCAGTACTGGGGTGAATATTGAAAGGAACAGGATAACTGGACTGAGGAATATATGGTTTAGATGACAGTGCTGTAGGTGGAAATTTGCTTTTTTGATCATGGTGGAGTTTATATAGCACCAACAGCAGCTGACAATGGATGTGGTCCACTCTGCCTCCAACAGAGGGCAGGGCTGATTGAGAAGGCTTTAAATTAGGTTTGAAGGGGGGGTAGGAATACAGCCAGGTCCACTGGAGAAGAGCTGAGGGGTGTCATGCCAGCATTGGAGCTGAAATTGGCAGCCCAGCAGAAGTGCATCTACACCAATGCACACAGCATGGGTAACAAACATGGTAAAGCCATGGTTCATCAGGAAACTGGCACAGAAGTTGATAACACAAATGTGGTGGATGGCTCTCATAACTGGAGTGCTGCAATGTATGGTTATAAGCACTCTGGAAGAGGTAGGTGAAGCAGGAGAGGTGATGGGGTGGTCTTGTATCTTAGGGATGGTTTTGATCATATTGTAATCAAAGATAATGATGACAAAGTTGAGTGGTTGTGGGTAAAGATCAAGGGAAGGGTCAGCAGGACGAGTGTCTTGTCTGTTACAGACCACCTGACTCCAAAGAACAGGCAGATCATGAAGTCTACACTAGCCTGGCAGAAATCTCACAATCCTCCTGGTACTTATGAGGGAGTTCAACTTGACAGATGTCTCCACCAGTGGTACTCTGCTTAAGACTTTGAGAACAGAAGTATCTCCAAGAGAAGCCATATGAGGATAGATCATTTTCAGGATGAGGTAGCTAACAACTGTGGATCACTTACTACTCTCCTTTCTGAGACTTCAATAGTAATTCTAACCTAGAATTTTTTTCTTTTTTTTTTTTTTTTAATATATATGTTTTTATTTTTCCTAGGAGTGCCTTTATTGTGTTACTCAATTACATGGCAATCTTCCAAAAGAAGACTTGGGGAAACAGATCATATGTGATAAGCACCAGGTTGCAATTTGCAAATTAATCTCCCTTACAAAACATTTTTGAGGATAAGGCTACACTCTTATTTAAAGGTAAGAGGGCAGTTCCACTTTAAATCTGATTTTTTAGGGGAGACATCAAGAAAGAAGAAAGCATTCCTTAATTTGCCATCTCTTTTGTAAATGGCAAAGAATATGTAATAATATGAAAAAATATATTCAAGCAATGTAGATATTAGAAATGTGAGATCTGAGAATATTAAATAGCTGACATCTACATAAAAAGAGCAGTTCTTAGAGTGTTGACTTCTTAGCACCTATACAGGCTAGATTCAAAGAGTTACATTGAAAATATAGACTGTGAAGATTAGGAAGATTATTGTAAAAACAAAACAAAAACCCCAGATGGCTTAAAAAACTGAATACTCTACATGTGAATCTTATAATTGTTCTGACATTAATAGTCAATGTCAAAAGATTTATCTTTTGGTAGAGTACAGTCTTTACTGCATTTATTTACACTGAGTTATTAATTACTGCTATGGAGTGGTATGTTATTTCCTATTAATAATTCTCATAGCCTAATCAGTAGTCTATCTGTACTAAGCATTCCACACAAAGCACAACTCAGGAGAGATAAAATATGAAGTGAGGAATTACACCATAATGGTGGACTTGTACCTTAATAATAGATAACTCCTGAAGCTAAAATTCTACAGGAACAGGCAGATATTCATACCTCTGGTAATATAAGAGAAAATGATGAAGTTCCCCATTAGTAATTAAAACTTTGCAATATCCTGCTTTCAGTTTCAACAACCAGTTGAATTGGATTCAGAAGTCACCAAGGCTAGGGACTCCTCAATGAGGAGTCTAGTTCTGTTTTTCTTGAGTTTTTATAGGGAAGTGGGTGTATTTCCTGAGAAAATCTAACCATAGGAGCAGTAAATAGATCTATTAAGAATACTGTTATTCCTACATTAGGTTTCATGGTTTGTCATTATCCAATGAACAGCAAGTATTTAAAGAGCTAGATACTGCAGGCAGCTTTATAAATAAAGAGGAGTGTGGTGAGAGGAACAGAAAAAAACCTAGGAATTTAAGATAAGATAACTTGATATTAAGGAAAAGAAAAAAAGAAAACAAAACCTAACCTGGAACAACAATAAAAACAAACCACTTGAATCCTATTATCTAGTTGAGAACAATATTTCAGTAACTTTAACATCAACAATTCAATATGTGGACAGTTATTTAAAGAGTTGACAAAAAGACACATTATTAAGACAGACAACAGCTAAACACACAGGAGCAGAAACACTGGCTAGCCCGTTTTAAGAAAGCTGAGGTAGTTCTAATTCATAGATATGTTACTGCAACATTTGGGGAAATATAGCAACTATGATTGTTAATATTTGAAGTATTTTGTGAAAATAGATCATCCACTTTTTAAAATTATTTTCTTTCAAAGTATAAAATGTCTTTAACTGAAAAAAAGTCAGAAGAAGCACTATGTGGTGTCAATGATTCATTTTCTCTTATAGTCATTGAATAATTTCAGCTGTTACAGGTGTTTCATTTGTGAGTACTAAATAGCCTCTAACGTCAATGTCAGAAAATTTTGTTTTCATAATTACTTGTTTAAGTACTTTCTAAAAAACTGAACAATGACAAAAGTTCACTATGTTTTTAAAAATGTGCACAAACATTTCAGTATTTTCAACAATTTTTAAACATTCTTTTTAATCCTAAAAAAAAAAAAAAAAAATTGAACACGTTACATTACCCCACCTTTTGCGATACAATTGCATGATAGTAGGTCTTTACAGTTTTGCATTCTGAATAATTTTACAGTTATCTGAGAAAAAGGGTGGTATGGTCAATGTAGTTAATGATGTATCCTTGATAGAATTTATGTTAAAAAGTGCAAAGTATACTATTAGACCTTGAACAAAAGTGATATAAAAGCACAATTGCACTTTCTACAACAATGTTTGAAAAGCTTTGTTGCATTGGGCAAATAAAACCCTACTTCAAGTATGACAAAAATTCTCACATTTCATTGCTTTTGTGATTTTTTTTTTTACTGTTCATGTTTTTTTTTCATGTTCATCTGTTCACAGAACAGATATTCTCCACTGTATATTACTGAAAAGCTCCATTCATCTTCTTCATAAAATATCTTTTCAACATTTTACTAGATATAAGCCTTTAAGTCCATGTTTTATGAAACTTCTTTCATTGTTACTACAGAAGTTCTGTGCTGTCTTCCTGTAGCAATAAAGATGGTCATTTACTGAAAACAGAAGCTACTAGAGCTGCCATCAATAGGTTATGTATTCCTTCTAACAATAGAAAATCTCATCCCTTGTACGTTTTTTTTGGTTTATGCATTTTCTGCTTTTTTCCTTTGTGTTACATAGTTTTCACAAACTGGGGAGGTAAAACCTTTTGCCATTCAATTTCTTGAGTTATTAAAAATATTTCAGGAGTGTTCTGTAGAAATTTTGTGTATTTGTAGTTTGGAAGCTTTGAGTTTACATGCATGGAAGTATTCAAATTCATCATTATGATTCCCTGATCCCTAGTTCAGGAGTTTTACTACATTCCTGTATATGGTTGCAATTTCAATGATATAAAACCCATTCCTTACTGATGTCATAAAAGGAAATCTAGGTGTGTGAACATAAAGCAAATGGCTCATTAATACTTATGCAGCTGGAGTAATCTATTATTCCAGACTGTCTTTTTCCATTGTAAAACAGTTGACTGGGCACTGGAAGTGAAGACAAGTGTTTCCTCAGTGTGAGGCTTAAGTGGATAGAATAGGCTGCAGTAAGCATCTAGAAAATTTGCAGAGCAATAGAAAAAATGTCATGTTATTCAGATGCTGCATCTCTGTCGCTGGCAGTCTGGTCCTGCTGTATTATATTAAGTATAAAATTAAGTTTACTTTATTGAATACAATAAGAGTTAAACCATGCTGAGAGCCAAGCTTCTTCTACTCAGCTTATTTCTTACCCTTTTGTATTAGGGATACATCCTGAGTTTTTTCATTTGAGGCATAGAAAAAGATTTTAGGTATTTTTTTAAATAATTCATAAAATCAAAATAATAAGTAAACTTTTGAAAAATATCCAGACAAATTATCAAATTTTTATTAATATTCATGAAGGAAAATTCACCTCTCTTTAACCATTTTCACTGGATCGCTCTAACAATCAATGGATTGTTAATTAGGGGAGGGATGGAATAGGATATCTGTTTTCCAGAGGTAAATGCAAAAGGACTATTCTTAGATGAACTTTTACCATTTTGATAGCAACAAATTATAAAGCAATCACTTCCATTTTAGAGACAGTATGGTTTAGTGACTTGCCAGTACCATTCCTTTTCTTGATAGTAATAGCTTAAGTAGTACTTGGCACCTGCTGCATCACAGATTGCCTCTGCTTCCAAGCATTCAGCCTCACCTATGCACCTGTTCCTCACCCCAGTGAAGAATCCCACCCCAAGTACTTCTTGTCTTAATCTGAGAAACACTTTTTTTTCCCGCTGTAATGCTGTTTTTCCTTTGGAATGACATTTTCCTCCCTTTGATTTTAATCTCTGGTCTGTTTTTCTGACTGCACAGACCCATACCCTCAGATGCTAGATTAAGTTTCCCTCAACGAGAGGCAGGCTAAGCTAAAATGAATTGCATTATATTTTCTATGATAAATGGACAGTGTCCATGGATTAGGTACAAAATGTTTATTTTAACTTTCTACATTTAATGATGAGAAACCTTGAAGAATAACTATGTGTTATTGTTGTTGAAGTTGTGTGTTTTTCCCCCTTGAATATGAAAAAAGATATTTAATAATAAGAGAGGGGAGTTTTTATTTCTTTAATTTTCCTAATAAATATCTACTGCTTAGGCCTAAAGTTGAATTTTTTTTTTTTTTAATTAAAAGTTGGGGCAGAAAATCAACAAACGGGTAAAAGTAAGCATGTGTCTCCATTACACAGTATGGGTTATAAATATGCTTAAGGTGGGATCTTTGAATTTGTATAAATTGTACAAAGAAGGATCCTAAGGATGGATCAGACCAATATAGGGATCTGCTGTCCAGTTGAATAATTTTTTGTTGAATTAGACATCATATCATATCAAGAAGAAATGCAACAGGTAGTCAGGTCTTTCTCGAAGGGGAAATGGTTACTGCTTCCTCCCTAGGAGTACTGTATGTCTCATTATTTTTTTCAACACGGAGGTTAGATGTACACATACTTCAACCTGAAGTACATCCTTACTTCTCTTGGGAGACCTATTTTGATATATTATATGTGTGCAATGGTAAATAAGGAGTATTTATGCTTTGAATTAGCAAAGCAGAAAGTTTTCAGCTGTGCAACCAAATCTTCAAAATAATCCCTGTTCCCACTCCATCTCTCTTGTTTTAACTTCTTTCCAAGTTCTACTACAACTACTTTATATTCATTTTATTATTAATAAATTTAGTGGTTTTCTAGCTAATTCTGTAAAATACCTTCAGGTGCATGAATTAATCAACCTGCCAGTAAGAGAGACAAAAAGTCTTCCTATTTTACAGATGATAATTCTGAATTTATTTCATTTAAAAAATACTGGTGAAGCCTAGGGAAAAAAAGTGTATTTTATTTCTACATTGCTGATCTTTGAGCCCAACAATGTAGCTGACAAGTATGTTGTAATCTTCTTCTGGTTTTTACTCTACTTTATGTGGACATCTTAGGTCGTCATTGCTTTATTCACAGAACAGGTTGAGGCTGGAAAGTCATTAAAGTCATCTTGTTCACACCCCTCCTCTGTTCAGGTAAGGACATCTAGAGACAGCTGTCCAGGATTATGTCCAGATGGCTTTCAAACACCTCCACAACGTCTCTTTGTAACCTCTATGTATGTTCATAGCCCTTGCAGTTAAACTTTTCCTCTGTGTTCAGATGGATCCTCCTGTGTTTCAGTGTCCATTGCCTCTGGTTGTAACAATGGCATGATTGTCTTGTTTTTACAAACTGTAAATTTCACAGATATAGATAATTTCAGCTGTGATGAAATGGCACATAATACCCAATAAAGCTGTATTTTCTTACTACTGATCTAAATTTGATCCAGTATCTCCAGAAGCATCCTTCTCCTCCCTTATAATCTTCACTAGGCAAAGTAGTCACTCTATTAAAGAATTCAGATATAAAAGGAAAGAAATACCTGAAATTGCTTTGATTTAAAAATATTCCTTAAATTAATTACATGGACCTTAAATAAAAAGATTATTTTTGTTGTCTACTGTTAATTTACAAATGTAAAGTAATAAGTAAATTTAATACACATACCTATTACAATACCTAAGATAAATGTCAATGCATTTGAAAAATACTTGGGGAAAAAAAAATATCTTCATTGATGTTACAGCAGATGGGTTTCTGCAAAAGATAAGAGCTCAGTTGGAAGCAGACCAGAGGCTATTTTTGACATCCTTGTTAGAGGGACAGATGATGCCACACTAACTCTTTAACGAAAATTCACTTAGCCTTGAGTGATGTTTAGTAAAAATCAATTTGAAGTTCAAATGAGTTCAATGAATGTATTTTATGTGTGTGTTCAAGGTTAGAATTCTAGCTCTTCCTTTTATGTTGTTAATTTTCTATTAAAATGTATATACTTCAATCGTGAAAAATTCAATACTTGTGGTGGTAGATACTGACCCTTGTGCAAATATTTACCAGAAAAAATTCACTGCTCTTGATACGAACATTGTTAGTCTTCATAATAATTATTTAGAAATATATCTAAAGTTTCTTCTTTTGTTATAATAAAGTTCCATTTTAATAGAAGTGTTTGTTAATAGAAATGCTTATTTGTAGAACAAAAGAGGGAAAAAGCATGAAAGAATGGTAGCTTCTTGAAACATTTATGGCTCTCTCATCACTTTATGGAGGGTTTGAATCAGGACTATTCAGATATGATTTAGTGTTGTAAACTGTAAAGTTGATAGTTTAGAGATTTTGGCAGATGCTAAAAGTGCAGAGGAAAGGGGGAAAATAATCTTTCCCTTTAAGTTATTTCAAGTCAGTGAAGCTTTGCTTATGAGCCTAAAGACAATTGTTTCAGTTGGGTTTACTTTGATTGCTCTGTCATGTGAAAAGGGGAGATTTACTCAAACCCTTAGTGTTTGATTAGTGTGTCAGAGCTCCAGGAAATCTGACACCCTTGTGCCCAACCAGTCTGTCAGTGCCCCAGTATGGGGCATCACTGAGCAATTTATCACATCTAAGGTTGGCTTGACCAACTTGTCCAGGGTCACACTACAAACAGAGAGACCTTTTCCTGGGTCTCCACATCTTTGTGCACTGCCAGAGACTGACAGTGTTCTTGAAGGACTTGAATTAACAGTAAAGAATAGTGCTCTTAATTAATAAAATTGTGACAGGTTAAAGTTCAAAGACTGTTGGTGATAGCATCTGACTGCAAAAGTATATTTAAAGTAATAATTCAAAGCACTGTGTAGAGAAGCTCTAATACCCAATAAAACTGGTGTGAAATGATCATTCAGCACTCACAGAGTATGGTTCTTACCCAATAGATCTTCCTACAAGACACTGACTGATCCCAAAATGGGATGGAGTCTTATGATGAGGTCTTACCCAGCTCTTCCCCATTCCTAATTCACTTTTATATTATTCCTTTATGTTTACCTGGAGCTTGACTGACTTTAGCCATACCTCTTACTCAGTAAGGGATGGGGTGGGTATCTCACTGTAGTGTCTGAGATAACCTTGGGAGGAGGAATGCATCAGTCCATGGAGATTTCATCACAGCTGCTGATTCTGCAGCAGGCTTTTTAAAGCAAGTTAATAGCAAGAGGAGGTGGAATGTAAGCACTGGACAAATATTTGTTGGGGATGGTCATCTGACTAATAGGGATGAAGAAAAAATGAAGGCATTCAATGCTTTTTCTGTTGCAGTCTTTAGCAATGGTAGCAGAGCTTGGGCTGTCTGGTCCTGAGATGGAGGACCATGATTTGTGGGAGCAGTGACTTTCCATTTGAAAACACGGAAGTTGTAAGGGGCTGGCTGTGTCAACTGAAAGTTCATAAGTCCATGTGGACTTATGGGATTCATCCCAGCTCTCTGAAGGAGTTAGTGGATGTGTGTGAGGCTTCAGGGTGCACTCGATGAAGAACTCTGGAGAGCAGAGCTCAGAGGGCTGTGGTGAATGGAGCTCCGATGCTCCTCAGGGTGCAGTTTCAGGGCCAGTCCTGTTCAATCTCTTTATCAATGATCTGGATGCGGGAATGGAATGCAACATTCATGAGTTGCTGATGATCCCAAACTGGACTGTGGGCAGAGATGGTGGGAGCCACAGAAGGGGAGTGAGGGATAACAGTGAACTCAGCATCATTTCTGCATTTAATAAGATGCAAGTTCATATCGTTCAAAATGTGTGTAGAGATGTAATGATGACTGAATGGACTGAATGACTTGATTTTACAGTGAGTATTCTCTTAAAAATCAAAAATTGAAGAAGCAATAGTACAACTTCCCTTAGTTCTTTCATTACATGTTAAGTTGTTTCATTAAATTGTATATTAAAAAAATCTAAGTTTTAAGCTTTATTTAGTAGTACTTTGACTTGGTTTTTCATAATTCATATGTATTTTTTTTTGTGGTAGGATATCTTTTAAGCGAAATATGACAGTAAGCGCCATCTCTGATAGCTTTCATAAAAAGTTGCGTAAAAATTGCAAGAACTTGGCTGCTTTAAACTAAAAAATGGCTTCTGTAGGAGAAACTGTTTTGTGAATAATAACTAATAAAAGTAATGTGAAATTTCTTTACAAAAGTTCAACAAATGTAATTCCAAAGAAAAAAATTTGCTTGGAATGTATATAATATAAATTAAAAAAGACAATTACAAACTGGGCTCATAATGACAGACAAGGTAAATACAGAAAAGATTATTTACTTTTACATTTAAAGTAAAAGAAAGAAAGGAAAATACCAGCTTTATTTGCAGAACTCCTAGTTTCACAATGATTCATTACTGTTAAATTCTTTCACATTTTAAAATATGTTTTGAAAAACACTCAGAAATGTTCTTATATCTCTTTTTTTTCCCTGTAAAATTTGGTTGGTTATTCTTCACTTTTTAAAAAAAATTTGCAATATTCAGCTCATCTTTCCTTGCAAATATTATGGAAGAAAATTACGAAGGAGAAAATAAACTTACATACTGTAATTACATATGAGATTTCTTCCAGTGTTTTTGAAATATATTTTTGTGATTAACATTATAAAAATACATATTGTTTATTTTTTGCACACAGGTTAACATAAGTAAACACCATGTAAAATTTCTTGAGTGATTTTTAACTTACATATGTACAGAAAAATAGTCTAAGGGAAGAGAGCTTGTCACATTCATTCATGACAAGCAAGTAATATCCACAAAATCTCTTTAAACAATTCCATAAATAGCTTTTTTCTCCATTTAAAAAGTAACAACCAAAACGCTATTGTTCCTGACGTAAATAACTGAAGAAATGAGCAAAACTGTTAAAGGATTCTAGAGATATAGAGCAGTAACATGATCAATTGAAAAAAATTAAATCCACAAAATTAAGTTGCGGTTTTGAGGTAAACTAAAGATGATAAACATTTTTGTGTCAAAGAAGGGGTTTTAAACAAACAGTTCTCCTTCAAGGATCTGAAATTTGTGGTTATTATATAGGAAAACATTCTATCAGAAACAGTTACAAAAATAGTAAGTTAATAACTGAAAAGTAAGAACAATATAATTAATTCAACTGGTAATTGAATGAGGTAACAGTGTTAAGAACAGTTTTTGTTCTACGTGAAATTTACACCTTTATTAAAAGTAAACATGAAGTTTATGCACCAAATAAATTGCATACATTCCTTCAAAGAAAGGGTTTAGCTTGGAGAGCAGTGGCATATAACAGACCTGGGTCAGTTTCATTCCAACAAATAATATTTGGACAACTAATAGTGTTCACAAAACACAAGTTTGCAACACTTAAAATGTATCCTGTAGGTACTTTTCTACCTGGTAGCATACATTTCTATTGATTATTCATACATTAATCTTTTTAAAATGCTCACCCAATTTGGAAGACCAACAGAACATTTTGTAACAAACCACACATTATAATTGAAGGTGATGCTGAATAAATGCAGTATTCATCACAGCTAGTTATTGAATGTTACATTGAGTTTGTTTTTATAAATGAAGAGAAATTCACAAATAATTCTGTAAATATGGCTGATAGGCATATCTATCACTATTTTACATTTCACATCCCTTCATTTTTCTATCTTTGCTTTCGTTATTTTGTTGTGACTTTTCTATGAAAAAAAAAATTTCAAAATTTCAAATCTTTTCTCTGATAAGAAATGAAATAACTCTGTAGTCTAAAAATCAGTTGTCCCTAAACTGGAAATTTATATTGTTTATTAGAAGTTCTGTTTACATCTGCACACTCTTGTCTTCTGAGAAATTCAACATGAAATATTGTTTAAAGCAGTGTCTGACTTTCTGCTTACTCACTCTGCTTTTGAGTGCTTGATTGAGTTCATCACTTTGTGTCCTGCTTAAACGACAGCTATTTAGTCTTTTATTGAGTAGAGTAATAAGGACTTCAAAATAAACCTTTTCTTCTAGAATATCTTCATATTCAATTTCACAACCTAATATCAAGACTAGCTTACCTGAGTAAAATCCGGTAATTCCAAATATAAGACAGTGTCTTAGCAGTTATCTACTTATTTAGACCACTTTATAAATTGGTTTGGTTTAGTTAGGACTTGGTTGATTGTTTGGGGCGGTTTTGTCTGATTTGGTTTGTTGTTGTTGTTCCTTAGTTGGCTGGGGTATTTTTCCACTTAGACATACAGAATTATAGATCAATTCAAGTTTAAAAAGCTATCTGGAGGTCAACTTGCCTACTGCTAACAGCCTCTCTGGGTAATGAATATAGTTGAAACAATATTAGCAATGATACTATTTTCAGGTACATTTCCTTCAATATTCTGTCCAACAGTAAATCTTCAAGTAGGGACCCTAAGAAATAACCCTTACAATATTTTTAGATTTGATTCTAATGAAGATTCCTTTTTGTAGAATAAATCTTAATAGCTTCATACTTCTGAATTTTTGACTGAATAAGGATGAAACAGTAGATATTTTCTAACCATAACCAATCAGGCTGTACCTTTGCAACTGTCTGCACTGTTAATGCTTCTGATTGAAAGTCCACAGAAAGAGTTACTTACAGATATTAACCTAAGTCTACAAAGCCGGCAGATTTATCAACATTTCAAGAGGCCACGGTCTTAAAATTTATCATTTTATGAGTTTCAAACACTCAGTGCAACATACTTGAAAGCAAGAGCCTTTTCACTTTGAGTTCTGCTGAGAGATGAAACACACATATAATGCTGCTGAAGTGTGTGTGCACCCAGAAGAAAATAATAGGCCAAATTCTATTTTTAATACACAAGCAGACACCAGTTCATGACCCATTAGAATTCAAGCAGAGACAGGTCAAGTAAATGGAAGAGAAATCTCTAGAAGTAGTGACATATATGGAACTATGTTCTGCTCAGAAAGTTCCCTGGGCTGAAAATAGCTGGAGTTTGGAGTACTAAGGAAGGGAGGGGTGGGGGGGGGGTGATGAAATGGACACTATGCTTTTATCATTACTGTCTTTTTTTACCTTCTCAGGCACTGTTATTATCTCCACTGAAAGGATAGTACTCCACATGATACTGAGCAACATGGTCATGTATTCTATCCCTGTGTAGCTACTCTCATGTTGTAATAAAAAGGAGGATGATATTATGTGAAAATTATGTGAATTAGTCATGGCTAGTTTAGTTTATCATAGTAGAACACTGGTACTTTTATGATTGAGGTAATTCTGTTTAAAGATATGAAATGATCCAAATGCTTAAAAATCCACACGATAACTTTTTTATGAAGTGCATTCTGTCTTGAAGTAGTTTGAGAAGGATGGTAGGCAAGGCAGAGGGCAGCTCGACATCATTTAGGAGAACAAGTTGCTTACAGTGCTAGCTCCTCCCCAAGACAGCAGCAACCAGTGTCCTGTTTTTCTGCTTCCTATACTTGGCTGTCACCCCTTATGCCTCTTTTCTGTCTCCCTTCCTGCTGCTGATCATGGAGCTCTTCATGAGGGAAAAACAAACAAACAAACAAACAAACAAAAAACAACTCACAAAAAATTAAAATATATGTCATGAGAGAAGGAGACTGGGTAGAGAGAAAAGATAGGGTTGCTCACCATTCTCAGCAATCCAAGATACAGACTGATCTTTTTGGGGTGATACATTCCTCTGGCCCTACTGCCTCCCAGCTCTTTTTGCCTTTGTTTTAAACCCATTTAACATTTATTCCTCCAGTGTTCTTACCTGCACTTTACTTGCTTGAGACAGAAAGTTGTCCACTGCTGTGGAGCGGAAGAAAATTTGGTCAGGCTTCCTGTCTCTCTGCTCATAGGATCTGTCCTCAGTATTTATTGACATTTGAAGACTAGATAAAAGATTTCTAAAATATAGTTAACAAGCAGGCTTCATATCACAAATCCAACCTATTTACTGTCAAAAAATTCAGAAAAATTGGAATAGGATGTAGCAGAAGATGAGTTGATGCTCTAAGGCCCATAGGATATGGCAATGAAATAGTAAGGCCACAAGTTTGGTTATAATTTATTACAGGTAAGTGTCAAACATACAAACATCTTCTTCTAGAACAGGCGGTAAGGAATTATGTCTGAGCCTGAGCTTCTGTTAAGAAAGAAAAAAAAAAAAAAAAAAAAAAAAAAAAAAAAAAAGAAAAAAAAAAGGCATGAGAGTTCGTTCTTTGAAAAAAAGCAGCCCTGATTCTACCTGGGAATAATATGTATGTGGCTTCACATATTTCTACAATGTTTAACTTTATGAATCAGGAACCATAAAAGAAATTTTGATGCAAAATTCTCTGTTATGGAGGCTATAATAAATAGTAAATGACTTGCAACATGTTACTCCTTTTTGGTTTTTTTAATAGATTTTAATGAAGCTGTAGAATATCTATGAATTAACTTTTTGTCTGGGTGCTCTGAATCTAGTTTTTATTTTTTCCCAGTGCAAAGCCTTTATATCATGCTTTGTAAAAATAGAATACCATAGGTTTTACTGTTGGCCAAAAAAATGTTTTAAAATTCCAGAGCTTCAATAGACTCTTTCTTTTCCTCTTCCTGACTGATTAATTCATATATGTACCCAAAGACAAGTATTTGCATGTCTGTCATTAATACTTTAGCTAGCCTAGAAATAGTAAAAGTTCACTGGGGGCTTGCTGCACATGAGCTTAAAACTGAATGCCTGTACAGTTCTACAAACTTCTGGGCTCCCTTCAAATATATGAATTGCATTCATCTGGTAAATTGTGCAATTTTGTGTTGTGTAATGAGACATAAGCAAAATTTTTCCACCAAGTAAACAGCTGATGGGCTTAGATATTGCTAATATTTCTTATCTTCATAGGAAAAGATATCCAAGCAAAATAAGAAAATAAATTCAACAAAGTACACTTCAACAATAGCCTTAGAATAAGACTTTCTTTTTGACATCTTTAAAAATAAAGAGCAGTCATATCAGAGATGCACAAATTGCTTTCTGATTCTTTAAGAAAATAAGTAACATTTTAAATTTTTTTCTGCTTGTTTCCAAATACCATGGAAAATTAGCAGTTTGGACAATGTGTCTATTTGGTACACTTTGTAATTCTAAAAATAGGGAAAAAAACTTTGCCAGGGATTTTTCAGTGAAAGAGGTGTTCCTAACTACAAGGTCAAAATAAGTCAAAAAAACATTCTAGAATGTCACTAACAGTCATATTCTTGAAAAATAAAATATATAGGTAAAAACAATATTTCCTTCATTGTCAACTAAGAAGCCACTTTTTGACAAATGATAAAGAGATGGAAGGTTTATATACAGGCCTCCAAACTCAATTTACTTATTGGTGTGGGAAGATCTGCTCACACTCGTTGTGAAAGATATTGGTCTCTCTGATTTCAAGATTCCTACAGACAGGGAAGGTAACACCACAGACACACTGGATTTGAAAACATGAAAATATTTCTTATGGTTTTGTTCTGTTTATGTTTACACAGAAAAGCCAAGCAGAATGAATAAGTCTAACTTGGAGCAGGGTTAAAATAGTGTGTATTAAGGCCAGGAAGCACATTCTCAAAGAGAGAAAGCAAACAGTTAAGAGCCATCTTGCAAGTGAGTAAAGAAAGTGAATTATAAGTGAATTATGGACTTTGTGTAGTCCAGTTGTCTGTAGACTTAAAAGGTATTTTAATCTGTTGTACACAGCAAAGTTGCTCTCTGATCTTCCTGTGGTTAACACAATGCTCACAATTATGAGAGAAATCTCCATGTCTCCTTGTGTTCAATGTGAAAATGAGACTTGAGGTCTTGGCAAGAAAAAAAAAAATTCTCACAGGAAGCACGATTGGCAAAGTCTCCTGACTTATTTTAGATTTTAGATGACAATGGCAAAATTGCTTAAAAATTGTGTTATACAGTTCTGACATTAGATGGGGGGGGGGGGTTTGCACGTTTTTACACGTTTTGCATGGATTATTTTCTATATGTTGTGTGTTACTGAGAGTATGAATAAAAATACTGGTTTAAATGGGAATGAGACTGAGTATTCAGAAAATGCTTCCTTCTTATATCCTTGTTTCTCAAGGCATAACACAACTGTGTATTTATTAGCAGAAAACTTGTAAAAATAACATTATAATAAAGAGCTTAAAAATTGTTTCCAGAAGACTGAACGCGATATAGATCTTGCTTATTTGTAGTAATGTTGTGGCAACAACAACAACAGCAACTATAATATGTCAAATTATTTCCAACACATTAAGCAAACAAATCATTTATATAGACTAGAGCAAGTAAATTATTTATATATTTATTGTGCACAAAGCAGCAGTAAACTGTGCCTAAGAGCCCTGTGGCGAAAAGCACATCACACTGTCTAAATCCATAAAACAGGACTTGCAGGTTGAACATAATACACAAAGATTTAAGACAAGTTCTGAATCACATCTTTTAAAAGAAGGAGAATACCCAGCCTCATGCTAAAGAAAAGTCACAGAAGAACCAAGGGTCTTACATAGTATTTTGCTGTTTCAAGTAGTTTGAAGAGAAGATATTTAACATAAAAATTGTGTTCTGCTATTTATTGCACAATGAAAAGGGCTAGAGCCTTATGACTGAAACAGCAGTAAACTAAAATAAATTCAACAGCGTGATAGGTAGTGAATGGAAGACTTGCCTCTCACTTAAAAAATATAGCATTTCTTCCTCTTTTCCAGAATTAAGAAATCACAGCTTTGGGTTCCAAAATAAATCTCATTGTGGACACACCTGCCAGTTTGGAAAGGGTGACAAATTGTTTCAAAACCAGTAACTTCACAGCTGCTATAACTCCCAATCATAGGTAGAATGCCTTTTAAAAGCAGTTAACCTTCTGGTGTTTTTCACCTTCTACACCCATGTCAGCTCTGGTGTCTTTATGCTTGTAGTGGAGAAAGATATAAATGACAGAAAGTACTTGTGAGATTAATGTCTGTCCAACATTACATAACCAGAGTACTAATGTAACCCCAACCTTTTTATTCCTTTTTCTCAGAATGTGGGCAAGCTAGTGGTCCATTCTCTTTCTCTTTATATTATTTTCCTTATTGTACCTATCTTGAGATTCTCCATTCAGAAACTAGAGATCTACCTTCTAATTTCTACAGAAATAATAAAGTACTGCTTAAAAGTGAAATGATTTCTTTTGATACTTGCTAGTACATTTTCTGAAAGCAAATGTGAATGTGTAGACTTAGAAAAACACCTCCTACTTTAACTGATGCATTTTTGAACTGCATTAAAAAAAAAAAAAAAAAACCTAAACATTTTTATAATATCTTTAATCTGCTTTTCATTATTTCTCAAGTTTCTTAATGATGGCTTTGTTTCCAAAAGTGAGAGTTAAAGATAATCTTTACCATACTGTGATGTAAGCAGCACTATATGACATTGGATGTTGCTCGTAATAAAGAACTATTTATGATGGAGAGAACACAAATTAAGCAATGTTTATACAAACTTTTTTTTTCTTTTTGGTACCTAAAACAAAGTACTTATATATATATATACACACACATATATATATACATACACACAGATATATGCACTTGTTGGTCTATAGAAAAATCTTACAAGGGAGATAAAATTTTATATTTTTTTATTTGGAAAATAAATATAAGACTTTCCATTCTAAATTACTACATTTCAAGTGATATTGCAGTCCAAGATAAACAGCTGAGAAAAATCAAATTTGAAAATAAATTATTTCATCCCATAAAATAATACATTATCAATAATTATATTTCATTTCAACTCAGGTTTTATTTGTAGAGTTATTTGACTTATGGATTTCATATTTTCTCTATATTTTATATAAATACATTTTTTCAATCCATAACAAATCTCAAATCTTATTTAAACTCTGTTCATTAAAAAAAAATGAGTTAACAGCTCAGTGATCATAAAGCTGTTTTGTAATTAATTTTTTTTTTAACTTGAGCAAGGAATATTATTAGTCATGTGTAATTTCAGTTTAAACTAACTTCTTTTAATTATATTAGGGTGAGCTAAATTGCAGTACCTAGCAGGACTTCTTGACAGTAAGATGCACGTGCATAAAAAAAAGACCCAAAAAAGACCCCCAAAAAACCAAACAAAAAAAAAAAAACCAAACACACCCAAGAAAAAAAGAAGTTCATCTTCAGAACTTGTCTTCCAAGTGAAATAGACAAGGGTTTTCCAAAAATCAGTCTTCAAATTATATAACCTTCTTGAATTCCCCAATTTGGTAAGTCCGTCTTTTTAAGCCCTCATATATAGCATTTCCACAATCACATGATCCTTCATCTCCTGCAAGAAATGTTAAGGCTCAATAAATTAAAAGAGTCCGTCTCTTGAACACAGAAGCATGATTAGTTCACCACAGTAATCTGATCTCCTCCCTGTGCTTTTTCCATAAATGACTTCTGTTGGTTACTGTTTGGAATTAACAATTCAATTACAATGAGATTTTTAAACAGATGTTAAACAGACATCAGAAAGAGCAGACCAAATATGTCACATACTGCTCATTTCAATGTAAGAGGCAGAGATAATAACTCTTTCTTCAAGTTATCAACAACATGTGGTAGTATTATGGAGAATTTGAAAACCTCACCCATTTTAGTCACTACATGTAGTCTTAAATAACTTCCAGTCTTACTTTGTTCTGTAACTGTTTTAGCTAGATTAGCTGATCAAAGTTTGAAGCCATGTGTCAAGTGAGATGAACTCATTGAAACATAATTTATTATTTTATTTACAATGCAAATACTTAAATGTTTGCTTATTTACCATCTTGCTTCCAATGGACTACACTTATTTTACTTACAAATTCAGTATTTCAGTAAAAGAACTTGCAATATCAACAATTCTGTTTAGTTCTATTAAAATGATTAGTTAAGATACACCCTCCTAAAGTAATTATACCAGAAAACCTTGTATTCTGTAAATCAGATTCTACATGATTCAGGATTGATTGTATCAAAAATGCATGTCAGCAGCACTCAAAAATATATCAGTGTAATAACTGATATATTTTTTAAAAAATAATAAAGCAAGTTTTCATTTGCATAGGACATTTGTGCCAAAATTTAGCATAATATTTTTCTAATGGAAATCATCAAACTTATGGTCAATAGTGAGGATTAAACCAATACAGTGATTGTAGCACAACTTCTGTGACTGTTGGATGAGTGTATACCTCTTTTATATATTTATATATATGTGCATGAATGTGATCAAATTCTATACATTTAGGCAGAGCATGGATTTTAAAGGTGTGAAGAAAATTTATTTAAAAATTATTTCAGATTCCATTTTGAAGTAGCCTGACATACAAAGAAAAAGATTAGTATCATCCCTACAGTACATTTTTAGAGCTACATGTATAACAACTATTCTGAAGTGTACTAACTTTGGAAATGCAGTGCACATACACAAAATCTTTTTATGCACAGCATAATACAGAAGATGACAAGTGAATAAAGGAAGTCTTATACAGTGTATAATCTAAAAACTAAGCTTCAAGAGGGATTTTAAATCACAAAATGTTGACAAAAACCATAGAAAATAAATCAGTCCCAGTACATAAGTAATCTTGCTTTTAATAGACGTTAATATATACTACATGTCAAAACAAACAAAAAAAAGGCAAAAAGAAATACCAGATTCTATGAAGTCCGAATGCCTGGGCAATAATCAATCAATCAATCAATCAATCACTGAACTATTTAAAGAAGTCAGGTGCATATAGACTTGCTTTTCTATACTGCCAAATACATTGATGTTAAAATCATGCCAGCCTACACAAATCATGACCTATTTCAGGCAATTTGGCAACAATATTTTTTTCTTTATTTTGTTACAGAATGCATACAAACAAAACCACTTGTCTTTTAATTCAAACCTATCATAATTTTTTTACATCATGAAAAGCCTGTTTTGAAAAGTTTTTCCTCCCTAAAGAACCTTTAGTTATATGGTTTATGTAATTAAAATATAGTAAATGCTATTTTTTCTCCTATATATGCATAGAGTTTTGTTCAAGGAAGTTTTATATCAAATTAATCCAATGGGAAAGTTCACCTTCACATTGAGGTCTATTTCTAATACTTGATAAGTTTAGAAAAGAATAAATAGCTTCTGCTGTTTCCCACTGTGAACAACATTAGTTGCCAGAGGTACAGCAAAAGTAGAGCAATAGCTGTGTGAGAAAAACATCAGTTTTCTGAATCACTTCTAGTAACCTCAAAGAAGAGCTTCAGGTTTGTAATGGTAAGATGAATATCAACAGTAACTGAAATAAGCTTCAAAAGAAAGTCAAGGACCAATTTATGGTCCAAATGATTTGCAATTTCTTCCAGCCAACGAGTACAGAAAGGTTGCTTGTCAGCTCCCCAGGAACTTCTTTTGACCTATTAATTTGGTTTTTCCACTTGTACAACCCATTTTCTGTTATTTTCTTCACCTGACACCCATGAGATATTAGAAAAACTAACAAGCAACACCCTCCCTTCCCTCCCTCCCTCCTTCCTTCCCTCCCTCCCTCCTTCCATCCCTTTCTCTCTTCCCCTCCTCAGACCTTCTTGTTTCTGTCCTGGAGGAAGAAAACAAAATGCCATCACTATTATTTTCTGTATTATAAAGTAGAAGGGCAAAGTTTGGAAAAGGAAGAATAAGGCTTTTAATTTGTGGATTGTGGGGGATATAGAGGGTCAGTACAGATTGTTTCTAAAATGAAAGAAAGTAAATGGGCAAAAGAAAAATATAAAATAGAGAGTGGTAGGCCTAACTTGAAGAACAGATGCTACAAGAGAGCAAAACAAAGCACTGGAGTCATCAGTGATCGGTAAGACTGGTAGAAGAGTGGATAAAAGAAAAACAGCTTAAAGGGCCTCAAAAATGGAGTAAAGGAAAAAATAATGGCAATGAAATAGAGAAAAGAAACAAAGACACAAAGGGTAGTTGTGTTAGGTAGATTCAAGGCAAGCCAGTTTAGCACTATGACTATCCCAAGCCTTTGCTCTAACTATGCTCTAACTTTGCTCTAACTATGTGTATTAGTGTTCTAACTTTATGCAGAAAGAAGAATTGGAGAATTGGAATGAAATATTTTATGCCCTATAAGAAGGCTTAGCTCAAAATCTTAGGAAGCTTCCCTTGCAGTTCATGTAAGTATCAGTAGAGGATAAAGACTAGTTTTAGTCTAAGGTTGAAAAGTTCCCATGCAATAATAAATCTAGTTCTCCCACAGTTCAAAACTGGGTGATACAATTTTTCAGTATTCCTTTAGGCAGGCTCTTGTTTTAGTTCACTTGCAAATAACATTCATTTGTTGCAGATTTCAAAATGAAAATTATTTAATTGTCAGTCCCATTGTTGGGTTTAATGCTATCTGCTAAACATACAAATATTGTTGCTGACAGAATTGTCCTAGAAGACTATTTATGCAGAAGTCATTTCATGGTAAGGTTAGACTTATTCTTCTGATGTAATGCAGAGCAGTTTGACATCAAGCACAGTTGCCGATGGGCAAGAAAAACAGAGAAAATGGAAATGGAAAACATTGATGCTGTGTTTTACAGAGAATTTTCAACATCCATCAGATAGCACTGGGCCTGTGTTAGCTCCATACTTAGAGGCTTTGTGCTGTAACTGTTACTGAAGATTGGTATCTTGTACCACAGAAGGTGAAAAAAAATGACATGATATGGCAAAGATAGATAACCCCCTGAAATTCTGTTACTAGCTGCATCTAGGGCAGCTGAGCTTCTAGAGCAGGGAAATGCTATTAGCATAGTCAGCTTGAGCCATCACTAACCAGCAACCACATCCATAGGATTTGGTACAGTGAGCTATAACCAAACAGTCCCTGGACTTGCCTTGACTGAGGCAGTATTTATCCTTCTAGCAGCAGACAATGATCTAGAGTGAATTCTTCTCTTGTCATTATCATTTCTGTCTTTGCCACCTCATAACATGTCTCTTTGAGTGGCCACCATACCTATTTTTAATTAGCTTAAGCTTTTATTTTTACTGAGAGGTAATATAATACTGTCCCCCCTTCTACAGAGGACATTTCTATCTCTGGTAGATGTCTCTTCCCAGCAAAAATGAAATCTTATGCTCAGCTGAATCTTTGTAAAACTCTGCATGTGACAAGTCAGGCTGGACATGGTGCTCATTGAAAAGACAGGTACTTATGCCCAGCAGCAGTGTGTAATGGTATTTTTTGCTAGCTAATGCAAATTCCTCCTTTGCATGCTTATGAAAATCTAGCATGCCTTGCCTGTACTGGCACTGATTTCCAAGGTGCCCTGAAATCACAACAGAGAGAGGAGCAGGGAGTTTAAGCAATCTGTGCTGCTGCAATATTATTGCTACAATGAAATACAGACAGGAGAGTAAGATACTGCAAAACTGCTCTTGCAGTATGTTAGGTTTGATGATTCAGAACAAAGGTTTGATTCTCAGAAAAAATGTCTATCAAATTATTTTGATGTTTTTCTGGTAGATATTACACCCAAATAGTGACAATAAGGTATAATCTCCATTTACTACCATAAATTAGTTTTATTAAATGAAGAAGAAATTCTAATGAAGAAGAAATCACCTGTAGGTAGACATTTCAAGTCACTCTCAGGTGGATAAGAATTGGATTAAACTTTCAGAGATCTTATCTTAGCTAATGGTAGTTGTCAAAGACAAGCACAGAGAAATAAACATTAATTAGAAGAAGGTATGGTTGCATATAACAGGTCATTGCTAACAAGTTAATTTCTGACAAATCAGCTTTTTCTGTGGGTACAAGGCCTATTTTTTTAAAGGAATAATAACAATAAACAGCGAAAATGTGTTGTGCATACAAAAATATTCACAAAATAAAATAAATTCTTATGTACTTTCTGGTACTGAAATTTTATGTGAACTCTTGACATACTGACAGCCATGTTGAGAACTGACATGAACTACCTGAAAAGAAAGTCAGGTTTAAAATAAATTGAATAAATTTGTGTTGCCTGAGGTATATTCATGGTGATCACAGTAAAGCCTATGTACTACTCCTAGGCAGTTAGCTGCCTTTGTCACAGGAAATGCTAGATGTTTTGGAGTTTGTGAAACCAACTCCTTGAGTGAATTCTTCCAGAGACTTCGGTGTTTACAAGATACCTAATTAGCAATTACATCTAGCTTTAGAGTCATTTAGCAACCCCACCAATGCTTGTGATTTATACACATATATATTGTGATCTGATTTTCTCTATAAATCAGATTACATTATGGAAAAAAGAGAATAAAAGTAATTACTTCATGGAGAATGATATATTCACAGTAGTAGAAATTAAACGTGTTTCAGGATCCCATCTCTCTTTTGGGGAATCTCTAATGTATCTTTCCCTCCTCCCACTAAGCTCAGGTGATACAAGTGTACAAGTGGTGGCATATTTCTAAACACAAATAATTATGGAACTAGAAACTTCCCCAAGACAGAAATGGTGAGTGTGAGCTCCCCCACCTAATGGAGAATGGCTGAGATCACCATTTAGGACACTTCTGGCAATTCTGAAGTCTCTTATAAATTTAAATCAAATAGCAAAACTCTGAATATTTTCAAGACAAGATGAGGTCCACAGAAATTTTTTGAGAGTAGTGAAATCCTTATGCCCATAAAGTCTAACCTCAAAGGTTGCTCAGTGTTTGGCTTCTCATTTTATTAACATTCTGTAATAAATGTCCAAGGAAGTATTTATATTTGCCTAAGGTTCATTTTATTTAGAATCTTCTCTCATACTGAATTTGACCTTCACACGTACTTTTCCATAAGTGGTGACCTTTAAATTGGCCTCCCGTGTAAAGAAGTGGCTCTGTTGTCTGACATTGTTCATTCTGCACATTACTAAACCAAAAAATATATGAATAATTTTAAATATCTGTTAAGAATACCCCACTCAGTTAATGTGTTCCAGACAAAATAACATCTTTTCCATTATGTTCAAGGTCCCAAGAGTATTTTTCATTATTTATTTCTAAAAAAAAAAAACCAAAAAAATATGAAATGTTTGGTTATAAACTGATTTCTTCCTGTGTTTATGAGAAATATGAGGACATTTGGATTGAAAACAAGAGTTTTATGAACAGAATTTCAACTTAAGTACTTTTCTGTTTCATTAAAAAGTTCATAATCTCCTATCATTTCTTTAAAAACATATTCAGATGCCAAAGAAACCAGGAAAAAAGTGTAGTCTAATAAATATGCACATGTTTTTGAGTCAAATGCTGGCAAAAGTAACATAATGGCATATTTAGAATGTGGTCTTTAAAATATTTATCACTTTAGAAATGTTACAATTCTGAATTCTTTTTTTTTTCAGGAATCTTAAGGCAATAAGAAGTTTAGCACCTTATGTTCATGTTTATCCAATGATGTTTTTATACCTCATACACCTGAGGTCATTATTTCTCTATAGTGTGACTCTCAGACTGCAGCCTCTGAGGGGTTAAGGTAACAGGAAGCAATCTTTTTTGTATTGTCACATACATTCAAAATAATTTCATTGTAATACACTGTTAAGCCCTGTCTGTTTCATACTGAACTCTGGGTTTCATTTTTATCTTTCTTTTTTCTGTGTTTGTCCTTTCTTGTTTTGCTTGCTTTCCTGTTTTTTTTTCTTGGTCCCATTTCTGGTATCTTCTTTGACTCATTGCAAGTTGAACACAATATCCAAGACACTTCACTCAAAGGTTAAAAACCCTTTCAAACCTCTCACTCACAGAGAACAAAATGAAAAAATGTTTCTGTCTACAAGAACCAGAATAGAGTTTATTTTGTATAAAAAGATTTTTACCTGTTATTATCATTTTAAGATTGCTGAGAATACCTGATACTAGTGATATACCATGTGCAAAATACTAAAGCAAACCTAGTCCTTCTTAATGAGGCTTGAGAGATAAAAGCATTTTTATTTTTTAACTTTTTGACACATTTTGGTATCTCTCTGAATTTTGTTCCCATCTTTTGGCTCTGTAAAACCTTATTTTATTGAAGAGACCTGTGGTCACTGGCAAAACCCCATCTTTTAGGTTTCAATAAATCATTACTATAATTCTGTAATGTCACAGGTCAGTTAATCACCTTCAAAAAGGTGATGTGAAAACACTCATGATTCAGTGAACATTACATCTATTGGGTTTTTGTGCCTTTACCATAAATAAATATCCAGGTATATTAGAATGAATAGCTAGAAAAGTACATACTTGTTTATAGTTTAGTTATTTGGAATTGCCACTAATATTTAAATTAATTAGCTCTTAGCAACCTCTAAAATATACTTTCCTGCTCACAAAACACTACAGAAATAAATTACCATAAATTTTGTGCAAAAACATCTTTTGGGCAGCAGTCCTACTAAGATTAGAAATGCTGAGAATCTCAATCTTGGATTTTTTTTTTATTATTTTATTTTATTTTATTTATTTTTTTTTTTAATTTTTTTTTTAGTTCTCTTCAAAGACAAAACATTATGAACTTCTGTTACTATTTTCTTTTATAGACTTAGTATTCAAATACTCTGGATGTTTTTGTGGTTTTAAAAAAAAAAAAAAAGTTGCAACTGTTTAAACTGTTGCTATCTAAACTCCCATCATACCTTTAATTACAAGTTCCAGAAAGAATGAGGTGTCATTGATATGCTGTCCAGAATATTAAGAAACCTATAAAGGAATTTAAAAACACACACACAAAAAATTTTGTTTGTTTGCCTAATACAAATAATTGTAACTATACCTGTATAGATAGCCTGTGACAATAATGTTAAAAAGATGTTTGACAAATATAAGAGCAGAACTCTTTTTATTATATTTGTACTGAGTTAAAATTAGTAATTGTACTACATCCAAATTTTGAAAAAAAAATTAGAAAATGAATATTCTTTATTGGAATATGTGTATGAAGGAACATCAGTGCTGTGGATATGTTGTTTTTCATGGTGCTTTGAGAGGATGGTAAGCCTTTCACAATTTTCTATTACTTTTCAAAGCAGAATGAATAAATGAAATTCTAGGACCATTGTGTTAGATCCTTTTAAATGGGGGTCCAGGAAACCTGCTTATTCTACAACACACTGTTTTATAGAGACAGAGAACTTCCTAGTCTTGCTGTTTCTCTTTGCTTTGAGGTAAACTATAAGCCAAGAAAACAAAACGTACTAAAGACATTTTTGAGTATGAGCTTTTCATGCATCAGCTGCTGCAATTGCCAGAGGACTCTGTGAGATGGTAAAATGACCAGAAAAGATAGATAAGTCAAGGAAATTTCTCTTAGGACATGGTTTTAACATTCTGTGAGATCAGAAAACTCTTTTAACTGTTGAAATAGTGCCTCTGCCTACTCTCCCATTTAATGGAGAGTTTCTGCCTTGCATTTGTCAAAAAGAATTAGGCCATAAAAATGTTAGCGACTTAAGAAGTAGAAAATAGTAATATCATATTTCTCTAAAATTTTATCAAATCTCTGCTGCTACTTGGAAACAGTTTATCGTATTCCTTTACTATATTGTTATACACTGAAAGGGTAAATGATGACTGTTGCTCAGCACATGAACTTTCTGCTTTTTCTCTTTTTGTTATTATCTTTCAGGAAGACGGCCCTCTGGGCTTGTTTTAAATTCCAAAGAGAATTCCCCAGACAGGTGAAATCAACTGAATAAAATAAATTGAAACCTCCTTTGTAGAGTTACCATGGGGTTTGACTTAAGTAATGAACTGAAATATGAAGCTGCTGTGTTCTGCTTGCAGAACTGTACCTGAACTGTAAGGAAAGGTGTGATGTATGTCTGAAACACTATTCTGGATAGAAATCAAAATATAAATAACAATGAAAACATTCCAGTCAGGTTTTATTCTCTTCTAAGTATTCTGGTGTCTTCTTCAGCACATACTTAAGTCAATGTCACAGTTTCTTCTTTTATATTTCACAGAAAAACATTAGCTTTGTAAGGCACACCACAACCTAGTTAGAAATGTACAAATAACCTTTGATCACAGAGATTCTGATTTAATTTCTCTAGGCATAGATTAAATCTGAGAACATAAGACTTTGCACTTTTTACATTCAGTCAGAAGAAATAATAATAATGATAATAATAAGGAATAAATAATAATTTTAAAATAGGTGTAGCAAGGTGAAATGTGGCCAAGAGAATAAGTTTCTTCAGTATAATTTTTGGTTTAAGTCTTCAAGTACTAGATAAAATTCTAAATGCAACATAATATGTAGATACAGTGCAAGTTTCCACTTATGTGTTTTACTCTTGTAAATGTTTCAGAGCACTTTAGCACTTATTCCAGGAAAGTTCATCACAGATATGGAGTAGTGACCATCTCTTGAAGGAGGAATAAAAGAATGCAAATTATTATTTTGATAAATGGAATAAAGAAGAAAATGAAGTGATTTCTGAATTTCTAGATAATTTTTAAAAGCAAAATTATATTTAAAAATAGTTTTTTATGATTCAGCTTTGGACTAGTTTATGTATAATATGCAGAATGAATAAATCAATAACTATTTTGACTCATCTGGCTGAATGACCCCAGCTCTCTCTTGATAGGAGAGGTGCTCAAGCCCTCTGATCATCTTTGCAACTTTCCTCTGGAGTCACTCCAGCAGGTCCGCATCCTTCCTAACCTAACATTACTCATGCTTCATGGTAATATTATTCCTTTTTACAGAATGCTTGGTAAAAGAAACATCCATGGCATTAATGTGATACAAACTCCAGGAGTTACCACTGGCTGACAAAACTAAGAACAACAACAAAAAAACCCAAAACCGAACCAAAACAAAACAACAAAAAGGCTGTCTTTGTATTATCTTGCATAGTCCTTACATATAAATACTCATTCAAGAATATTTAACAAAATATAAAGAGTGTATCAACATCACTATTTTATATTTGCTACTTTGGGGACTATATGGATACTTCAGATTTCATTAAATATTCAAATTAATAATCTCTAGTTCAATACTTACAAACTACTGTCATCATGATGATAATACAGTAGCAGTACAGATAAAGATATATAGCTGTATATTTATATGACACATATAGATATATATGTTCAACATAGCTGTACAAAAACAGTCCGAAAGAATCAGGTTCCATGAATGTAAACATAAACATACCATTAGTCTAAAATAAATTAACTTGTGTTTGGTTATAATGTGCTGAAATAGCTCATTATTTTTCCATTTTCATAATACCTTTAGATAGAATACAGAAGAAAAATACTGTGTGTATCTAAAACATGATAAAAATAATGCTCACATGCAAAGCTGTAGCTTCTGCTGTAGCCCACTTACAGAATATCACCTGCAAACATGAGAACATTAAATTATGTGATGGTCTGCATGTTCTTGTTAAGGAGGTAAAATGAAAATGGAGTTTCTTTTATGATCATTTATCAAAATAATATCATCCCCAACAGTTTAGTCATCTGCTTGTGGTGACATTCATGTTTCTTGGCATTCTGGAATATTTCTCTCTGACTCAGATTTTTTTT
>VXBR01002166.1:479546-548918 GCA_013400215.1 Cisticola juncidis | reverse complement strand
ATTCTAGAACATCTTAAAAAATAAATTATAAAAATGTAATTATTTTCCGACTATAATGTTATTTTTAAAAAATTGTTTCCAGAATGAATTTTTTTTGTTTTTGTTTGACTGCAGGATTTTAGTTTGTAAAAGAAACTGATCAAATATAATAAATTAGGTTTTTTTGAGATTTATGACTTTGCACTACATGACATGTTAATAAAGAAAGTGCCAACGACAAACAAACAAACAAACAACAAAGGAAAAAAACACACAACAAAACAAAAATCAAAAAACCAAAAAATCCCACACATCTGTAGAATTTAGTATAGGTATATGGTATATATTTACCATATGATATAGGAGGCAGCCAACAGATATATTCAAAGAAAGAAAGAATCAGCAAGGAACTCTGAGCAGAGAGATACTTTGCAGTGGTATCACAAGGTGATGATCCTTATTATTACAAATTTTTGTGATATGTTAAGAGGATGACTTGTTTCTGATTTAATATTTCAACTAATCTAATTTGTCACAAATTCATGGAAGATTATTATTATTGAAGCAGAAATAACCAGGAATAATTCCTGTAAAACAGCAGTGGTTAAAGTTGTTAGATTTTCTTTTCTCCTTTTTTTTTCCCTGTCATAAAGCCAGCTGCATCTATCTACTCTTTCTTCTCTAAAGTGGTTTTGGGACAGCAAGTGAAATAAATCAGGTGTTTTGCCCCTCCAAACATGGATGGAAGAAATCATCTGTATTTTAAGTCTTCAGCATCTGGTAAATAATAACTTTGGGAGTTAAAGATCTAGAAAACTAGTTTAATGACTGAATCCCCAGTTACTCTGATTTTTCTCTTTATGTGCAAGATATGTTAGGGGTATAGATGTGGGCCATCCAGTATTGCAAGATGAACACTAAATGTCAATAACTACAATGTCAGTGGCTTTTTATGTGTTAAGCATAGTGTTTTTTAAAAGATTTCTATCATTTAAAATAACAGTCACCCTTGGGTTCAGGGTGAGATAATAATTTGTATACCTGTGTGAATGGATGAAAAATAAACAAACTAAAGTACTTTAATGTGACATAGGGCAGCTTGGTTTCTTCTAAAATAAAGGAGACACAATTGCTGCCTTGAGAAAATTAGAATGGTTAGACTCAGAAAAAGAAGAGAGGCTGCAATCTGCAGATAATTTTGCTTGTGGTTACCTGAGTCAGTTGGCTGCATTAGTTATAATGCTGTCTAGGATATAAAATCATAGAATCACGTAGTGATTTGGGTTGGAAGAGACCATAACTCTAGTTTTGATTCAACCTGTCTGCCATGGTCAGGGACTCCTCCCACTGGACCAAGCTGCACTAACCTCCATCCAGCCTGGCAATAGGGACACTTCAGGGATGAAGCACCCACAGCTTCTCTGTGTCACATAATTACAACTCCCACAGTAAAGAATTTCTCCCTAACAACTAATCTAAATCTACCTTTTAAATTGAAGCCATTCCACCTTGTCCTATCACTACATGCCCTTGTAAAATGTCCTTTTGCATCTGTCTTGTATGTTCCCTTCAGGTACTGGAAGGCCACGATAAGGTCACCCCACAGAGTTTCCTTTTCCAGACTAAACAGTCCCCATTCTCTCAGCCTTTCCTTGTCAGAGAAATACTGTATTTCTCTCTTCAAGTTGATGTTCCTTCTGTGTACTCATTCCAACAGGTCCTTGTCCTTCCTGTGCTGAGGACCCCAGAGCTGGATGCAGTGTTCCAGATAGTGTCTCACCACTAGAGAGCAGAGGGGCAGAATCCTGTCCCTTGCCCTGCTGCCCCTGCAGCCCAGGATTCTTTTGGCTTTCCCTGCTGGGAGTACACATTGCTGGGTTGTGTTCAGTTTCTCATCCACCAGCACCCCAAAATCCTCCTAAGCACAGCTGCTCTCAATCCCTTCATCCCTTGGCCTGTATTGGTTCCAGGGGTTGCCACCACCCAGCTGCTTCACCTTCCACTTAATCTTGTTAAACCTCATGAGATTCATAAACTGAAAGAAGTAAGGCTCCTCTTTAAATTTTCCAAGTTGAGGCCCCATTGCAATAATCTATTTTAGTGTCATAACTTGTTTTGATTACCAGTCATAATACTTTAGATGATGAAATATTTTGAAACAAATGTAATCTTAATTAAAACCTTAATGTAATCGTAATTTTCTTTCTTGTCCTAATGGTACTTTTATTTCAGCATGTACTTGCCTGCTTCCCCTTTATAATAGAATCTGTAACAGTTGTATGGATGTGATTGAATTAAATGTATATTTTATTAATTTTATCTGCAACAATCATTAGATTAAATATTTTAATAATACAACTTAATTAATATCAATAAATCAGAGAGTATCAGAAAATATTTCTGGTTGCTGTAGTCGATCCTCTGTTCTGATAAACTGAGGAGCAACCTTGACCAAGGCTTGACCCAAGACAACCCAAGGCACCATTTGGAGAGATGAAAGAGGCCAAGGTGATTTGAACAAGATTGAGAGCATTTAGTAGTATGAATATAGCACGTATCTTGCCAGTTTCTCCCAATGTCAAGTTGTTCCAGGGCTGTACTGGGCATAGTCAGAGACAGTAGAGCTGGGTCTGGAACCAGCTTCTCCTCCTTACCTCCCGTGTGAGCACCTTAACCACCAGGCTGAAGACCTGATTGCTCCCACTCTCAAATGTGCTCTGGTGAACTTCTGATTTCTCATTTTATACACACAAAAATAAATTATGCCTAGCCACTTGAGAATCTAGCAGTGGAAATATTAAGGCTGAGGAACTCAACCAAAACTTAGATCCTTTCCTTTGGCAGACAAAAGGTTACTTCTTCCCCAAGCCACCTTAGGTAAATGATATAGGCTGCCACTGTCAGTAGCATTTTACTGGAGTTGTAGGAGCAGTCATATTAAGGCTTGCTTCTGCATCTGATGATTCAGACTTAATATAAAGCCTCTGCCTTTTATTCTGAGCAGCAATAAAGGCCAAAGAAACAGTAAGAAATATGTGCCTCAGTATTTGTATGCTACATAAAATAGATACAAATCAATATTCCCATTTAAAAACACCTTGTGTACTTCAAAAATATTTTAAAATAAATTTGCTATATATAACTGGGATTTTATACTATGAGATATTCTGAAATACATGGAAGGAAATTAATTTATTAATTTGGTTGATTAATGGGGAAAAAAGATTGAAATATAGTTAATGCAAGTAGCAAGAAATATGAAAAGTTTAAGAACAGATGCATCATTGCACTAAGATCATTGAGTGTCTAATTTAAGTCTGTATTTAAGAAAAATATCACCAAGATGATGACTCAAACAGAAAAAAAATTAAATTCTGCTTTCATTTTGGTTAATTTTTGTATCATTATAATGCAGTGAGAGACAACTGTACATACTTATTTGTAGAAGGGAGGGAAATCACAGTTATGAGGTCATATTCATCTATGCTCTGTAGTTACCATCTAAGAAAGTTACCATGGAAGAAAAAGAGAAAGACCTGTAACTTTCCTGTCACACATCTCATCATTAGAAACATTACCCATAAAACTTGTATTCAGAAGTTAAGTATCTTTAAATGGATTATCCCATGTGAAATGTTCTGAATAAGTAAGGACGATACCAAGGTAGATGATGCCCCACTTATAGTTTTGAGAAAATGCTTCAGCAAGAGAGAAGAAAGAATTTATATCACCAATACACCATCTTCTTCTGAAGTTTCTGTCTCATTAAGATGAAACCTCCTTGAAGAAGCTGATTGGAAGAGATAGATCTGTGTTTCACTTGATACAGGTCATCATCCTCTAAATAAGCTCAAGATCTATAGGCACACAGGTGATTTGTTCCTGTTTCTTTTCCTATAGCTGTTGTAAAATTCTCTTCTTTTTTTCTGAAATTATTATCATAAGCCACTGTTGGAGCTGAGAGGCCTGGTAGGCCTCTCTGGCGATCAGTTGCCTAAGGGCAAAAATGCCTAGTCATGGTGACTAGGCAAAAGAACCCTTCTCCCGCGCTCGGACCCTCTGTTATCTCTCTGTAAGACCATAGGTCACTTTGAACCCTGACCCACCCCATTGGACCATTTCTCAAAACCTCGGTACCCTATAAAAACCCCACATTTTTCCCAGCTCAGTGGAAGAGCTGTCCCTGGAACCCTTCACGGAGGATGCAATAAAGATTCTCCTGTGGAACTTCATACAGCGCTTCTCTCTCTCTCTCCCTGTGTCTGCTGTGGCACCCTAGCAAGCTTATGAGCTGAGAATCACTGCTAAAGAGCTGATCACTGCTAAGAGCTGCATATCACTATAACTAAGCTTGCTAAGGGTCGCCTGTGCCTGGGAGCTCGGCCAGAGGCACTTGGGCAGGGGGGTGTGTAGATGCCCTCCTAACCAGGAATAACCAAGGCAGCTGAGACCGACCTGAGCTAGCCCCGGGAGGAAAAACAATAAGCCACTATTATGTTCTTGCAATTAAATTGGTTCATGACTTCTGTTACTGTAAGTTATTCCAGACAAGGCAACAGATCAGAATCAGAGCTTAAAACCTGAAATAGCAACATAGCCTACTATCAATTTGTTGTTGGTTTCCCTCCTCCCACCTTTAGCTATCAGAGTATTTTAGCTCTCTTCCTTTCCCTGGCACTTACAACTTAGTTTTTATGCCACTTCATAACTTACTATGAGTACTTACCACACTTTCCATAATTGTTCATCTTTGAGGTGTAGAGGGAACTAGTGAGACTTTGAGTTTGTTCATTAGTGTACAGTAATGAAAACAGATTTCCTGTGATATGAGTCCAATAAAGATCTGCGATTCCTTTGCAGCTCTTTGCAGAGCACATCTGAGAATGCAGAGCACAGTATAATGTCAGCTATAGGACACATGAAGGTATGAAAATTGCAAGTAATTTCAAAACTTACCCATCTCCTTTGTTGTTGTCTGATGTGACATAACTTAAAGAAAGAGTAAAATACCTTAAAAAAAACAGTTCTGGGAGCTCTTATCTAGAATGTTTCGGAGGGCTGTGATAGAAGGTAGATTTCCATCATAGATCCTCATTTTGGAAAACTGTGGCAACATTTTACATTTTGCAGAAGGTGCTGTAGGAGAGCATGGGCAAGTGTTCATTCACATTATCTTCCCTGTGCTGAGAAGACTTTAGAGGCCTCAGTACTCTGAGAAAGCTGTCCTGGTTGATCCATAAGAAGATGGCAGGCAGATAAACCACAACAGTGTAAGATAAGAGCTATATTGTTGTAGTTTATAAATTTGAAAGAGAGCCTTAATATTCTCCTTTATACTGCTTTTGTGTGTTTGAGTTTAAGAGCCTGTTTTCCAACTGAGTTTATTATCGAACTGCGACTTTTAAGAGTGCTAAGAAATATGCAAAACCAACACCATACACCTATGACACATAGTCATCTTTTTCTTTTTTTTTTTTTAAATGTGACTATGAAGGTTGCAGTTAGAATATCATATAGAGTATAGCAGGAGAACACCTCAGTACACCAAATGGTGAAAAAAAAATTAGATATCTCCTCAGTCTCCTAGTCCAACATCAACATTTTGATGTTTCTCCATGCCATGTTTAAGGAGCATTTGGGGTAGCAGAGGTATTGCATTTGCTGGCACCATCCATTGCCTTTCAACATGTTTAGATAAGATATTTGCAGGTGGGATTATTAGGGAATGGAATGAGTAACAAATGCATCTATACTAATCATGCAGTTTAGAAGTTTCAATGTTTTTCTTTAAAAATCTGACTTTTTCAAAAAGATCTACATACTGATAATAATTCAGATGTTCTATTCCATCTCTGAAGATTACATAAAAGCAAACAACCCAGTAATTAATTCCCTTCTGTTCAGAGATATCCATGATTGTATGCTTACATACTCAATGAAACTATATGCTATAGAGCAGCAGTAAAATTTTGCAGAGTAAAAAACTCTGCAGAATCCATGAAGTCCATCTCATTTCCTTGAAAGAAAATTGAAAAAATTCAATCATGCAGGGTTTAGAAACACCAAAAATTATATTAAAATATACTATTATAGATGGAAGCTGTTCCTGTAAATCTCTCAGTGCAGTGCAGTGCAGTTTATAACCATGTACATGTACAGAAACCTATTCAAAATTTTAAGCTACATTAAATTTTTTATTACTTTTGCTATTGTTTTAAACACAGTAGTTAAACTTGAAATGAGTGTGAATTCAGTTAGTATGCGATAGTATGCTACTGCATTTTACAGATACTAGGGGAAAGGAATGGGATGAACGTGTCTTTGGAATGCAACCTCAGAAAGCTAAGTGTACAAAACTCTAGTTACTGGAAATACTGTTACTGAGTATGATGATTGGGAAATAAAAGTAGCCATAAGAAGTTTCTTTTGAAAGAGAAAATACTTGGAAAATTATCCCTTCTGCACAAAACATTGAAATAACTTCATCTAGGACTCTACATGTAAGAGATAAATAAAATGATGAAAAGATCTGTTGTTGTGGATGTTGGGCTAAAAGGTAGACTGGATTGCTTAAAGTGATTTAAGCAGTAGAGCAAACTACACAGCAGGGAAAATTGTTTTTCCAAGTATCTTTCTGGATGCTCATAACAAATGATGCCATTTTGTGGATTTTTTATTGTGGGTGATTTCTAAAAGAGGCGTTGGGTAGTTCAGATTGACTTGATTGGGGTCTTTTGCTACTCAGAATGCCACTTTCCTGTCAGAAATATCAGATCTACTGACTGGGTCCTTAATTTTGTCCATCTTCAGTGAAGATGGAAAGAATACTCAGATTCTATGGCAATCAACTGATCATTTTTTCTCCCCTCACAGGGGATGTCTGTTAATTTTCTTAGGTCATTGATAATAACTCTTCTGTAGACTCTGGCTGTTCATTGTACTTAGCAGCAGTTCAGACATCATGCTGAATTTAATGTACTCAGTTTCTTTCTTTTCTTTCAGCAGGTAGTTCACAGATTTGCATTAAAGTTCATGCACATTTATTATGACTCTATCAAATCTTGTTTCCATGACTTCAAATAAAAACAGTCCATTTTTAACTAAGAACAGCTACATGTTTAAAACATTTACATGTTTCTCTATTAGAATAATTTTTCTCATGTCTAGAAAAATAAACCTATTATTTCTTCTGGTGTGTTTTTTTGTTTGTTTGTTTGTATGTTTTTAATTGGGTAACATTCCTTACTGTTGTATACTCTGGATAAGAGTGTCATTTTTACTTCATTATCGTATTTTAGAATTAAAGGTCCTTCTAATAGAACTGCTAACTAGGCACAGACAAGGACCTGAATTGTACTAGAGAGGTGTCAGAAGGAAGGGGGCCTGTTCTTTGGAGCAGTGAGTTGGTGTTCAGTGTCTGGTTTACATGAGACTTCACTTGAACAGCAGAGTACTTTTGGAAAAATCTGATATGGTTCAAGAAACGGGTTTTAAGATAGGTAAGACAAAATAGAGGACATTTTCCTTGGCTCTGAAGTATCATCTACTTCAGTCAGAGATGTTCATATCATAAGATATGACAAATAGGAAATACATAACATGTTGTGGAATGGATCAACTCTGATATCATTGAAGCCAAATTTTTATAAGGATTTGAAAAAAGGATTAGACATTTAAATAGGTGAGAATGTCCGCAGATTCTTTAGATAAAATTAGTTCTTTGATATCTTGCTTTACCATGCTTTAAAGAAACATCATACTCTTAATTGACGGGGAAGAAAAAAAAGCCTTTATTAAAATCAGATGACTCCATTATTTAACATTACTGTAAATTCTGTGATGATGGAGCCTTGGACAGTCTCAGACAGGAAATGTCACACTAGAGATATTTATGATACATGTGCACATACTGACAATTTTAGAAGTCCAAAAGTCATGTAAGAACTGAAATAAACAGCATTTAAGAAAATAAAAAGGAAAAACCAAGATTAAATTAAACCATAACACTGGAGCATCAGTATGATGCTGTATGATATAAAAAAACACTTAAAAATTAGATACTTTCAAGATCCTTGATGAATAAAATTCATTTATTTCTAAAGTGTCTTTGCCATTCCCATCAATTAAGTTTATATTAATTAAGTTTATATTTTTGTACAGACTTTCCATCCCCACTGCTAAGAGGGATATGACAAAAAAGCAAGTACTGAATGTTCTTCTAGAACCAGTTAGTAGAGAATTATACCTGAAACTCACACCACTCACTTTGCAACAATGATAAAGACATAATTTTTTTCAACTGTTGTTTGGAATGCTCTAATGTAATTCATAAGAAATTTATAAATAGACAACATAATTTAATATTTTTACTTGTAATACTGGCATAAGGTTCTAATATAAACTTCTAGCATTATCCAGTATTAATAAATGTCCTCTGTCTAAAGTTGTAACATAATTTAAGTGCATAAGTGGTTCCTTTATATTACTCATCTTTGACCTTAATATGCATTAATATTGTGGTAAGAATATAATTTGCTGCAGGAGATATTTTCAAAATATTTTTAGTGTTTACTTCATTATTTCAGACATAAGGAATGGAATCCACAGGACTGGGACAAATTGGCAAATGAGGGTGTACCAATTAAATTTGCAAACAATACCAAGTTAGGAGAGACAGCAAGTAGATTGAAGGACAAGATCAAAATTGAAAATTTTATTTTCATAAATTAATTTCATAAATTAAATTATTTTTATTAAATTTCATAAATTATTTTCATAAATTAAACCTATTAACTGGAAAACCTAAGATGGAATTCAAGAGGGAAAAGTAAAAAAATGTTATGTATTAGTAGGATTAATCAGCTACCTAAATATAGAAGAAATATTGTCTAGTTAGGTAGCAGCCATGAGCTATACTGAGCCTCAAGCTAAACAAGGGTCCTGATGTTGTTCAGAAGTTGAGCATATTGGAAAGCATAAACTAGAAATATAAGCTTCTAGATGGTTATAGATTTTAGAAAAGACAATGGAGTATTTGGCAAAGTCCAGTGGACAGCAAGTTTAAATAATGAGAAGCATAGAAAATATGTTTAGTTTATCTAGAAGTCTGAAAAAGATATCCAAGACTGAATATTTGAAGGACCAAGGGAGTATGAACAATTTTAAAATCTCCAAAAATATTTTCTCTGTAAGCATGGCAGATGTGCAGAGAGGGTATTTAGGTTAGACATTTGGAAAATCTTTTCAAGTAGGAGCAAGTTCACACAAACATCTTTCCGAATTCACTAGTTTGCCGTTGTTCATGCTTTGAGACAGGTGTATGAGCAAGACAATCTTCTGACACTCCTTCCAGGACTCTGGGATCCATTTCTTTGCTGACCGTCTAGGACTTTCTCTTGGACATAGTCTGGAGTCCTTCCTGGCCTTCTTTACATGGAAAAGACCATCAAGGTTCTGTGGAAAAATCACGAGAGGGGAGGAGAAGCAGTAATTTAGTAGAATGTTCCCAGAACGTAACCAAAATACTAATATTGAAGATTGAGGTAGATCAGGGATCTCTAGATAGTTGTTGCTTGAATCAAATTACAATTCATGCCTAAATTTTTTGGAAAATTTGAATATGTTGTAAGTATTAGAAGAAATAATTTTGAAATTACAAAAAAAAAAAAAAAAATCACTCACCCAGTTCTTCCATTAGTGGTTTTTGCAGTCACATTGTTTTATTTATTTATGTTCATATCAGTTACATTGTTTTACAATTTGATCACCCCCATAAAAAAGTATCTCTGTCATGGAGACTAAATCAGAGGGTTCTGAGAAACAGAATACTGAAGCCCAAGTCTTAGGACTGATCCTCCCTGGGAGACTCAGCCACAAAAGTGTCTGGCATCTAAAAGAGGGAAACAGTCATATTCCTTCATAAGTAGACATTCCCAGCTGAAAATACCACAGAGCTCACCTTTATAACTTGGTGAGAAATATTTCAATTAAAATGGAGGATCTTGCATATGTATATAATATGGAAGACAAATTCAGAACTGGACAATTTCTTGTCCATTGTTTGTTATCTAACTCAGGTGACCTAACTTATCTAGAAAACATGTATGAGCTTTTTAAAGGTACTTAAATCTGAGTACCTATATTCTGCATTGTAAAACTTCTTTTGCAATCTTTTTCATTTATTTTGGTATTAACTATACCAAAAGGCTATAGGTTTCAAAACCATGTAATATTTAATGTGAATAATAATATAAATACTTTACAGATTGTAATATAGGAATAGAAATACGTTCAGTCTGAGTAAATACACAAGTCAATTTTTATTTCATTGAATATTTCAGTATATGCCACATAGCTTCAGTGTCTCTTGTTAAATACAAATGTATATCTGTAAATCATCAGAATTCATGGAATCATTTTTTGGACAGGGAAGAAATATTTGTTAGATTATTGTTGCTCACAGAATTAATCTTTGGGAGGTTCACAAACTGTTTAATTCTGTAATGCCTACAAGTCCATGTCTTTGAACATGCAGTGGATGTAAATATTTGATCATCGATTCCCCAGTTCCTTACTGTAAGGAAACTGAGACATGAAAACTATGTAACTGAAAAGAATTAACCTCTGTTTTCTGGATTACATGCAGAGGATTTACTGAATTCACATAGTTATAATGCAAAACACTTCAGGGAAGGAACAAAAGGGAAGGAATAGTCTGCAGAAGAATAAAAGGGATCACTAGGAAAAAAAAGGAATCATTGAAGTAAGAAGATGTCAGAAGATGAATGAGGGTGGATATGAAAAATAAGAAAAGACAAGAAAATAAGAGTGTACAGTCCATTAAATCTTGCAAGTGGAAAGCAAATAAAGGTAATAAAACAGACAAAATTATTTGCAGTCAAAGACCTTAGTGGTAATATGATGGATTTTTACAATTGCATCAAGAAGACAAAAAGGCTAGAAACAATGTCCTGAATTACAGAGGCCTGGATTTAGCTGAAATCATGAAAATTTTGTGCTTAGGGCAAAATTACGTTAGGTTTTAGTGGATTCTGGGCTAGAAAAGCCGTTCAGTGGAAAATAAAGAGATTTTACAAGATGTTCAATCTACATTTGTCAAAATATTACAGTAAACAAAATCTAAAAGGTACTTACAAGTATAATGATATTTATATACATCTATAATAGTGTTGAAAAGGTGTCAAAGAAATTTGATGCCATGTGTAAAACAAGAACTGTACTTGTAACTTTCTGTGGCTGCATTTTAAAAAGCACTTTTGAAGACAGTGTATATCTTTAGATAGAAGCAAGTGATCTAAAATATGAGAGAGATGATAAAGAGGTCATGTTTTGCACTGTTGTGTTTTCTAGGAAGTCCCTAGACAGGATGGCCCACATGAACTGAAAAAGAAGTGTTCTCCTGTTTTCTGAGTTTTGATGGCATTTTCTTTACTGAGTGATGTTAACACTCATGTTATCATGTTCTAGATGAGAAAAGCAAAGGAGGATCTGTTCAGTTAAACTGTTAAGAAAGCAGATTAAGTGTCTATTGATAGAAAACTCCAATGCTTGTCTTCATGTCACCACAATATATCACATCCATTCATTACCAACTGATGCAAACTGGCAGGCAAAATTAACACATGTCAGCTTTATGTCTTCACTCTGAGGGCTAATGGGCATTCTAGGGTATTTTATACTACTGTATGTCTTGCTAACAGGCTGATACTGTCACAAATGAAAGGGATAGTCCTCTACTGGAAGCAATCTTGGGCCCAGAATATACTACAGAGCTCAGAAACCCCCATGAGCTAATAAACTTGGTAAAGATTCTGTATCGTAAATGACAAATAAAAGCTCCAAGTCATTCAACTCCTGAAAACTGCGATACATATTTTTAGAGTACAAGAGAGGTGGAATGAATGCCAAGAGCAAATCATCTAATTGCATGGGGAAAAAAGTATGTGAAAGCAATAGAATTTTTGAAATAAGGACAGTAACAACTTGCAGTAGACAGTCATTGCATTTATTTACATTATTTACCTTTGTCTTGTATTTCTACGATTATCTTTCTGGAAACTGAAGGTTGTTCTTACTCTGAAGAAACACGAAGCTTACTCATGGGACATTTTGGAGGTTGCAGGATGTGGCAAGAAATAATACTCTTGATAAAAAATATTCTATTACTTCATTAGGCTAATACATCAAATGTTTTTATGACTATTTGTGATTTTTAACAGTGAGCAACAAATACTAGTGAAGCATAGTTACGGTTTGGTTATTAAAAGTATCAGCAATGTCTCTGCTCAAATTAAGGTGCAAATGAGACCATGTGGCAGAGTCAATAGTATGGATTTTATTTAATAGTAAAAATGAGAGAGAGAGTAAAAGGAAGAGAAAGAAATAGAAAAGAGGTGGAGAAACAGAAAGATAGTGATAGAGCCAGATTAATGAAAATATCACCACTCTGTGGATCACAGTGATGTTCTATTGATCCTCTCTAGCTAGTCTGCTTGGTGGTGGCCATCCCATGAGAAACAAAAAGCTGACAAATTGATATACATTCAGGCCACGTGGAAATGCCCAGGTAACTCCCCTGGGGGAGGCAAGTTTGACGCTGTCTCTCACAACAGAGTCTGGATCAGTAGCATGACTTTGCATCAGGTGCAGTCCTGTGGTGCAAGGCCTCAGGAATGAGTCTGGGTAGTACTTTTGGGGTCTTTGGTGGATTATAGCACCCCTCAGCTGCCTCTCACATGAATGTCTTGTGGATGTGGCCTTCCCAGGTTGGGGGCATTTACAGCTGAGCCAGTTTGTGTGATGGAAGATGGGTGTTCACTGCCTCTGACCAGAGGTTATGCCACACACCTGAAACCTCCTCCTCCCCACTCCATTTGGGGGAGTCTGTGTAAACCTGCCCTCAGCAAAGGGGTCTGGGGGCCATGGCCTCCCCCAGCCCAAACCCAGTCAGAGGTGATCCTCAGCACAGCTGCTGGGTTTGGCTTTCTTGTTTGGCATTCTTCTCCCTCAGCCTGGTGTGTTTTTTTTCCTAGACCTGAGATAACTGAACAATAGTGTTTCATCTTGTAGTCCCTTAGGTAGCTTAACTCACAGCCCTGAGTTCTCCTTAGGAGGCATCTTCAGGGAGGGGAGGGTTTTGGTGGCTGTAGCTTCTTTATACGGTTTTACCACAATGGTCAAAACTCCTTCATAACAATGGTTAAGCCATGAACCATAACATTTCAGTCTCTAGCAAGCATATAGGAGAAAGAGGGGAGAGAAAAACAGTAACCCAAAAGGTGTGAATGCAGTAAATTTCAACTTTGCCACAACCAAAAGCAGGTAGGAATTAATCTGAAATAGCATACGCATAATATTTTCTAGGAAGAAACTGAAAAATAGAAAAAAAATCCTGGTTTACATAATAGATCATTGTTTTTTTGAACAGAGAAGAATTGAGTGATGAGTGTATCAAAAATCTGTAAGGTGATTAAATAATTTTATGAAATGATCATAATAAAATACAATTAAAAATAAAAGAAGGTAATTTTATTTTGGTAATGAACAAAGGGCTGTGAGAATAGACAAGCACATAAGTTAGTTGCCTCACACAATATTTACAAAAAACGTCTTATCTATCATTGATTTTAGCTATTTTAAGCCATATAATATTTCCAATAGTATCTATCATTTTCTTCTGGCACGAACAGACCATGCATTTCTAACCAGCATATTATATGATCTCAGTTATATGATCTGTTCAAAGATTAAATAATTTAAAAAGAAGTGTCCATATATATTACAGAAAGGACCCCAACAGACTACATAACTATATGCCACAAATTTGTTGATTGGTAGTTAACAGAAAATATCCCACAATTAGTGTAAATATTCACAATGCTATGACTGCATTAGGCAAGATTTTCTTCATAAAAGAAATTATTTTTGACAAAAGTAAAACATGATAAGGTTTAAAAAAAAATGCTTGCTAGAAAGTGTATAGTTTTCCTAAGGAAAAAGAACATTTTTGAACATTTACCTTGTTTTTGAAAATCTTAAATATGCAGTTAATCAGTTTGTTGTTAGGATTCAGCATTTTAATAGACCTGACTTCTCAAACTTTGTAGTATGTTCCTATTTGTATCAAACCACATCTCCCCACTTTCCCAATCTCTGCAATCCCTGGCTTTTATTGTTGATAACCTCTTCCTTCTCTTCCCAAGTATACAATGCAGTACAGAATCATGCCGGATTAAGTTGAAGATACACACGTAATGTTACATAAATAATTTGTGCATCCCATAAAAATTGTAGCATTTACACTCCTATAGCATGAAGTGTTAGTCTGAGAAGATTTAAATGATTTGTAAAACATGCTTCTCAACATATTGAGAAGGAGGACTCACTATATTAAATACATTTATGCATGTATAAGCAGGAATACAACTGGGCTATGGGAAAGGTTAGGAACAAAAAAGCAGGAACCTGACTCAGTGAAGTGAATTGTATTTTCATCCATATTGTGACAGTAACAGTCAGAAGTCTACTGGAATTGCATAGACTGGACCACAAACCAAACAGAATGTATTAGTTTTTACTGATGTCAACTTTGAATGGGAAGACAGAGCTCACAGTGAAACAAAGCTGAGTGAGTATGTGCAACCTGAAACTATTTTATAACAGGAATCCAAGGCACATCAAATATTCATCTAATCTTCTCTGAACTATTTCAAATAACTTTAGAGTAACATGGAAACTAAACCTTAGAATTATTTGAGATGAAATGGAGCAGATAATGCAGTTTCATTTTTTTAATTCAGATGCTGTTTATTGGATACACTTAATCTGAAATTCTTGACAGTCATGACCACTGACTGGTCTGTCTTGTGTCAACAGTGCACTTATTATGTATGTTATATATATGTTACTGTATATGTTAATGAAGTGGAGAGCAGCCCAGCTAAGAAGGACCTGGGTGTGCTGGTGGGTAAGAGGCTAGATGTGATCTGGCAATGTACATTTGCAGCCTAGAAAGCCAACTGTGTCCTGGGCTGCAGCCAGAGCAGCGTGGGCAGCAGGGTGAGAGAGGGGATTCTGCTCCTTTGCTCTGTCCTCATGAAACCCCACCTATAGGGCTGAATCCAGCTCTGGGGTCTCCAGCACAGGAAGGACATGACCTGTTGGAATGAGTCCAGAGGAGGGACACTTAGTTGAATAGAGAGAGAGAGCAACTCTCCTACCAGGAAAGGCTGAGACAATTTAGATTGTTCAGTCTGGAAAAGTCTGCCGGGTGCCCTTATTGTGACTGTCAGTACCTGAAGGAAGCCCACAGAATAGATGGAAGGGGACATTTCACAAGGGCATGTAGTGACAGGACAAGGGGGAATAGCTTCTAAGTAAAAGAAAATAGGTTTGGATTACATCTTACATGTGGATGGTGATGTACTGGAACGGGTTGCCCAGAGGAGCTGTGAGAACCCCATCCCTGGTAGTGTTTAATGCCATATTAGATGGACCTGCCAGCAACTTGGTCTAGGGAAAGGTGTCTACTCACAGCAGGAGATTTGGAAATAAATGATCTTCAAGGTGCCATTATTTGTTTCCAGGATACAACACACACTCCCAATTCATTCCACTCAACCAAAATCTTCCCACTTACACAATAGTACCCTCCATCATTACAATATCACTGATGAAATGTCACTGCTCAGCATTACCCACCTGTTTTGTGTCCATTACTTCTTACAAAATCATAATTAAAATGTTAATACTGGTTTTCATGAGTGCTTTCAAGAGTCACTAAGTTAAAATGCAGGGAATGATGTTCCACACAGTATTCCTGTCTAAAATTTATTATATGTTGGAATGAAAGACATATGAAGTCATCAATCATCTTTTTATCTCAACCATCCAATTTGTTGGTAGTAAATAATATTTTTTTTAGCAGATCAAAATTAAAATGTGGAATTACATTTTGGATCATATTTCAAATATTTATTTAATGTATCCTCTATAAATAAAATATGTCAAATGAGTTTTAAATATTGCAGTCTGCATCATGTCTTAATTGTCCAAGAAAATAAATTTAAACAAAATAGTCAAAATGTCGTCATCAAAGAACGTGTCAGAAGAAACAAAATTAAATCCAGTAATATTTTTGAAGGAATCTATGGATGCTTTCTACTCATCATGCAAATATAAATTATGCAAGTCTTCCCAAGATTCCCAATAGTATTTATTTACAGCCACATAACATTAGATAGTTTAATATGAAAAAAAAAAAAAATCACCTGAATTTAAGAAACTCTTTATAAACACAATGCTGATAAAAAAATCTCCAAGTTTCCATGTATAAAAGCATAATCTCTTAAACCTGATTATACTACAAGAGGGTTTTTTTGGCTTTCTGAAAAACCAAGACATTAGTACCATTAGTTCAACTTTTATTATCAGCAAGGTAATGAAAAGAAGAAAACAAGATATGGTCTTACATAACAAGCACAATGGATTTGGAACACAATAACTGCAGGCTCTCCGGGGCACTGTAGCAATGCTGATTGCATTGTGCTGGGTAGATGGAATGCACCCTTGTCTAATGTACAACCACTTATTTACAGCTTTTTTCAAGAAAAATACTGTAACCTAAACCTGTTGTTGATATAAATGTGAACCCTTCTTATCACAGTCGTAGAACCTTTTTTCTGCACATATGAAGGAGAGTATAGCAATTTGGGAAAAGCTGAAAAGATGCAGCTATTCACTTTTTATTTTCAAAACTCTTAATTGGAGCAGCTGCTTCGTGTTTCTGAGAAGTGGCAGTTTACTTGATGACTAAATGTCCAAGGTGATCATATGTGGTTGACAAGTGTAAAAAAGTAATTTATCTCATTGTTTATCTCCAAATGAAAATGATTTGATTACCTGAACTAGACCATTCGATAGATAATTCCTGGTACTAAGTATATAGATATAGAAAAAAAAAATCTAGATTGAATATGATATGTGAGATCCATGGTTGTAAATCTATAGTTTAGCTAAATTTACTATATATATTCAATAGATATTACTAGGGATTTTAGTTGCCAGTGTTGCCAATCAAGTTCCTTGAGTACTAAAAATCTATGCAGAAAAATTCAAATTCCCATTTCAGTTCTCTTCAGTCATGGTACTCATTCATTCTCAGATGTCACACAACGTATTTAAGTTTGTGCTAGGATACTCAAAGTATTGAGTATGTGAGTTTTATTTGAACTGAGACTAATTATGTTCTTACTTGTACAGGAGTTTCAAGAAAATATAATTTCAGTGAATATTTTTTCCTTCTTTAGCCACCAAATATATAAAATGTCATATATTCATCATGTAATTGCCAATATTTGACATTTAATCTTCCCATTGAAACACATGGTAGGAATAAACCATCAGTTACAAAGAGAGTATTGACATTTCATTCCTGCCTTCTAGTTCAATGATACAATTTCCATATTTGGATACAGAAGTACATCAGTGAAAATAGTAATGAGTCAGAAAGGATGGGGAAAATGGAGGAAATGTAATTTTTAGAAAGTAGGAAAAAAGGCCCCAGTTTTGAAAGAGGAAGAGACTGAGAGTTGTAGGTCTACTCTGTTTCAAACAGTGATAGAGTTCTTTCTTGTTACTATGGTATGCTATTATAGCTCTTATTTACAGCTTAGACCAGAATTTTAGTGTAAGGTATTGTCCATTGGAAGCTTTAATTAAAGACTGGAATGTGATAATATTAACCTGTAATTTGTACATTCTATTGTCCTGCTATTAAAACACAAACAATCTTTACTGTAAATTTATGTGAAATGGGGACTGACTAGAAAGGTTTTGTTCCAGTGGTGGGTTGATGCCAGTCAATAATTAAGCACCCACCCAGGTGCTTACTCCTCCTCACCCTGAGAAGAACCAGAAGAGTTAAAGTGAGAAAAAATCGTGGGTCAAGACAAAATCAGTGCACTAAGTGAAGGAAAAGGTTGGGGGGGAGAGGGAGGCAGGGGAATGGGGGCAATTTTTCAATAGCAACTTACACAAGGACAATCACTTGCCCTGTCCAAAAAGCAGACTGATGCTTGCTTGCCAACCAGCAAGCAAGTTACTTTGGAAAGAATACCACCCAGCTTTTATTGCTGGGCATGGTGTCATAAGGCATGAAATATCCCTTTGTTCAATTCTGGTCAGCTTTCCCAGCTGTGTCTCAATCTCTTGCCCACCTTTAGCCTGTGCACTGTGAGAGCAGAGGGGGAGACAGAGAAGGCTTGGATTCTGTGTGAGTCCTGTTCAGCAATAAAACACTTGTGTGCTGTCAACGCTGGTTTAGTCACAAAGTCAAAACAGCATCATACAGGCTGCTCTGAAGAAAGTTAACCTCATCCTTGCTAGATTCAATACAGTTCTTTGTTCTGTTGTGTTTTAACCCAGGCTGGCAAATACACACCACACAGCCACTTGCTCACTTCCCCTTTGGTGGGATCAAAGGGAGAATTGGAAAGGCAAATTGGAGAAAAAAAAACAAACTTGTGGTTTTAAAAATACACCTACTAATGATATCATGAGGGCTGGGAATATCAGGTTGGTTGGTTAGCTGGTGCCATCTGTCCCTGCTAAGTCCCCTCCCAGCTCCCTGTGCACTCCAAGGCTCCTCAGTTGTGGGGTGCTGTGAGGGGCAGGAAGGGCCTTGCTCAGAAGAAATTAAAACATCCCTAAGTTATTAACACTGTTTTCTATTCAAATGCAAAACACAGCCACACATCAGCTACCATGAAAAAAATGGTTGAAGCAAAAACCAGTAAACACACTTAGGGTTCAGGTCAACTCTGTCATTGCACGAGCCAAATATATACTAAGACTGTGTCATGTGTCAATGGAAAATTGATTTTTCTTTAAGGCCTGAATTAAAGCCATAATTTTTACATATTAGCTGAATGTCAATGAAGTTTTCAAGTGTGTGTCTAAAGTAGGTTCTTTCTGCCTTCTTTGACTGGAAGACAAGAAATATGTCATGAATTAAAAGGATACTGGCTACCAAAATTTCTCAGAAGTATTCAGAACACCAAAAAAGATGTTTGAAGCTAGGAAGACAAACTTAGTATCAAAAGAAATGACAGCTTATTCACATTAGACATGTATTGTGCTGTCAGATCATGACACTAACTACTTTATTACTAAAGAAAACCATTGCTTCCACCATCTTTATCTATGTAAAACTTGTGGAACTGGTAATAAGTAAGCAGCAGTCATTGAAGAAAAAATCTCAAAATCAGAAAGAAAAAGGGATCACATAATTGATGTTAGTCAAGCTTGATTGAAAAGAAAGAGTAACCCCTAAATATATGTCTAGATATGTCATGAACTCTTTAAAAAGCTCTAGGCAATTTATCAAAAATAAATGATTTTGTGTTTATGTTACTATGGACAATTCAATATACTCTGACTTTGACAATCACTAAGCCATCTCTATGATCTGTGATACTTATTTCATCAACCAGTCACAAAATGTAATCTAGTTGCTCTTTTCAGTGATGATAAATAAATACAAAACTTTGGGTGGGTACTCTTTTGACTTTCATTCTTAGCTTATTCTTTAAGGTTGCTCGGGTTAAGGGACATCTAATATGATATTTCAGATTCTCATTATGCCTCAAAACTTGTATGGTCAGGCTGTCTAAATTCTAAATGCTTTCTTAAGCATATTTCAAAGCAAATTGTAATTCAAAGTTTATATGTTAAAAAAAATTAATTATGATAAGATTATTTAGATATAAGGAAAAAAGAACTGTTTTATTGTGCATTGGTCTGGCCTATCCAAGTGTACTCTGTCTTTGAATGGAACCAAGACATTTCTGTTTCTATTATTTAATCACAATACTAAATTCCATTTTCTATTTTATTTCCCACTACCTTGTGGGAGGTGTAGTTTCTTTGTCATAAAGAAACATTCAAATCTGTTGGCCAGGAACTGAATAGAAATTTCACAGCAAGCAACCTCAGTAGTGCTATTTTCCAGAAAAGGATGATTAGTTGTTGCTGTAAACAATAGGACAATAACTGTGTGATTTATTTCTTCCATAATAATAAGTAGAAATCCAAAACGCAATTGCAAAATACAAAGACAAACAAAAGCAAGAGAAAATCAATATGAATTTCACAAAGAAAGCAAATATTGTATAGAGATTTGGGGCTTGAGTTTTCTATTCTCTTTGCCTTAAAATAGAAAGGTGCGTGAATCTTCTACCAAATGGGGAATTATTTGAAAGTTTTGTTATTCTTATAGATCCAATTCTTTTAACTGACATTTGAATAAATCCATATTGTTATAGGATTTTTGTACAATTGACACCTTCTGTTATTGTATGCCACACTTCCACGATTTCCTCTTGTTTTCTCTCATCTTTTAAAAGAAGTAGCTCTTACTGATTTCTGCTCTCTAACACTTCTAAAAGCAGATGACACCTGGTGTAACAAGCGTTATTTCCCATAGATGCTCAGCAGTGAGTCTTGGCCTTTACTGTTCTTCAGCTCTTTAAAAGCTGACAATATTTCACTTTCTTATACCTAATGAATTTTTTGGCTTGTAAGAGGCTATTTTTATTTCTTATTTAAAGAAATTTGTGTAGTTTATAAAATTCTCTTGCAACTATTTTAATGAGAATATAAAAATTAAAAAGATAGAAATATTTTCATTGAGATTATGGTTTCAAAACATTTAAATAGGAAGAAACATCAACTTTGTGATTATGATGGAAAGACAAAATTGCATAAAATTTATAATACTTATGAGAATACACTTCTGGCTGTCCTGTCTGAATGTCAGATGGTACTTTTTTTTCTTCTAGTTTAAAGGAAAATATGCTCTACTGATTTTATTGAATCGCTGCAGATCAATGTGATACATCAATATTTTCCTTGTAGAACTGTTTCTTATATTAGAATATTAGAAATAAGGAATATTAGAAACAATAAATCTTGACAATGATAACTATATTGATTACATAATGAGCAAAACTTTACTAAAGAGATGCAGGAAGTAGAAAACACTCTTAACTTTCTGAACTCAAGCTTTCAGGGAGAAAATACTCCTGGCATAAGCATAGTTGCAAGTGGTTTACCTTGCAACTTTTGTTAACTGTTGGTTTCTTTGGAAACTGTTGCAGGTGAGGATATTATTTGCATTATTTTGATAGTAGATAAGATTAAAAGAATCCCATTTAAGAATTAATATTCAGGTCAATATTACATGTAGGAGAGGTTTTAAAAAATGCTAGCACATGCATGCACATGCGTGTGGGTGTACATGCATGTAGTTGAATGTGTATATTCATAACATATAAATTTGATTTCTCAAGCACAACAGCTATAGAAATATGGACTTTATATGATTCAGGTAAGATTAAGGTTTAGAGAGGCTGTTTCAGAAAGCAGTAAGAACATACACTGCAGAAATAAGTAGGTTATCTGCTTTCCTGGCACTTGCAGATGTACAGTCTTGTAGCAAGAAATTTCTTAGCCCTGTTTTCAATTTCCTGTCCCATTCTGGACAACAGTAGAAACTGATTAGACAGCATGCTATAAATGGCAGCAAATAGGGTCTCCTGACATTTTTCCTTGAAAATATAATGCACAAACAGAATATATCATAGTCTGGAATGAACTATTATTAGATTCTCTTATTTGCCTGATGTGAAGCACCATTCAAGAGTAAATAAACCCATCCCAGTCTCAGCTAGTGCATGAGAACAATTCTACCGCCTCTGAGTCTTCGTGTCTGCACTTATTGACTGCCTTCTTTAACTGCTAAATGTTTTGAACAGTTAAGAGGAAGCAACGAGGCAGACAAGGAGCAGGCATAAAGAGGGTTTTATAAGCTTTTTTTGAGACCTTCAATTCAGCTGCTGCACTGTGCCCCAAATCTTGCGGCTAAAAGCTATTTCCATTTTCTGCAGACAGCCCTAAGAGACCATCAAAGGCAAAGAGTTGTTTGGCAACTTCTTCCTTCTGAAGATTCTAATTATACAGACCTTTGCGTTACCAGGCTGCAGCAAGACTATTCCTTGATCTCTCCCTATTAAAAAAAAAAAAAAAAATTAAAAAAAAAAAAAAAAAAGTAGAAGAAATACAGTTCAAGAGTGTAGATTTATGTGGTGAAGTAATAGGATTCTAACTGGGTTTTGTAAGTAAGAGTGAAGATATTCCCGAACTTTTTTCATGTTTTTTTTAACTGCGTGCCCAAATCACACCGACTGGGGCAGTGAGTTTTGTCTCAAGGTACAAAATTTACACTAGGTTATAGAACAGGACTTTAAAACAGGACTTTAAAAATGCTAAATAGGGATATTGGCCTGTCTAGTAAAACAAAATCTGTGCAAATCATGGCCAATATTTCCTACCTGATTCAGTCTTTTGAATCAAAGCAAGTGTTATGAAATAGGGAGAGACCTCTTTATGCTAATAATTCATAACTCTTTACATCCTTTCAATGAAGTGAGTGACTCAGTAGTGCTTAATTGCTGACAGTGTCTCCATAGCTATATTGCACAATACAGTTTGTATAATTTGTATGTAATTTTAATGGTGATTTTATTAGTTTCATTTAAACTATTTTTAATTTTAAATTGTTTTCAAATAAATTTGAATTTATTATTAATTAATTTGAAATAAATGTAAAATATCAAAACATATTAGGTACAGCTAGGCTTCTGCAAAATATTATCAATCATGTTAGACTCTTCTCTGAAAAACAATTGTGAACAATAAGTAAAATATTTTTCATTAAATCATACCGATATTTTACTCTGTATGACTACAGAACAATGTGCGCTTTGTACAGTACTGTATTATAAATAGACACACACATATATTAAAAAATATAACCATTTATTCACCAGAGGTAAATATCACAAAAAAGACATTAGACTTGAATGGAAGGAAATAGTTTTGAATTTTGTTTATTTGTTTCTTTGTTTATCTTGAAGGGGCACAGCCTTCAATAGCTTTTCTACTTTCAGAAAACTTGTTCTTTGCTGACAGATAGGCTATAACTATATTTCATAAACCCTAAAGCTCCCAAGTTACTGGAAATAAATTGATTTTGTGAAAATATGCGACACACAGGTTTTCAATATGGGTCCTGAACAGTCTGTCCCTAAAGTAGTTATTTCCATTTACTCCCTTGACCTGCTGGTGGCTTTGGTGGTGCTGTAGCTTTTAGTGTACATCAAAAGTCACAGATCTGTTTCCATCCTTCCTAATTTAATATAGTCTGCACATGCTTCTATCAGTAAGAACTTTCATTTTTATACTTCTTCGATTTCATGACACCAGTGGTTTTATATTTCACAGTGTAGGGAGCAGAATGAAATTACACCCCTCTCAGCCTTTAGCAATATCTGGTTTATGTGATTCAGGACCTCCACACAAAGAAGAGGTCACTCTCAATATTTCTGTAAATGGCTCTTTCTGAAGGAGTATGTATGGTAAGTCTGATGAAGTGTGATTTGTTTGTTGTGTATAAAGTTGTGGACCAAAAGCCCCACAATCTTCTGTGATAGTAAAATGTAGCTGCATAATTCAACAACTGATTATACTGTTTTGACATAATTTGTCACAAGCTGGAAAATTTTAAATAGCTGTTTCTAATATTTTTGCTGTCATCTGTCCTGTATCTTACTATCACAATCTCTGACATTAGGATTTTGATCTTTTGAAAAGTGTCTTCCTTTTACACTAGAGAGCAGAGGCTGGTCTTATGTCCATCTATGTTCCAGTAAATGACTTTTTTTATACAGAACGTGAATGATCAGATTAAATTTAGAAAACTGGTTTTGTGTGTGCCTAAGGAAATTGATATTCATACTGAGTATTTTAAATACTTCTTCACTGTGTACTTTCTGAGCTCAGGTAATACCTCAAGAGTCTTTACTGTAATTGTTTCTCCACAGAACTGTGATTTCTATTGTTTTAATGCCTGAAATTCTCATAGATATTTCTGTCCTCACTCCAACCATCTAACCGTTGGCATTCTGACAAATGAGTTATTTCTCTCAGTAGACTGACTTATGTGATGATTCTTCCACTACAGTGACAAAATAAGCAAAGAACACAATGCACAATATGAAAAATATTGTATCAAATGTTGGTAGGAACCTATCTGTTAAACAGAGGGTGTGAATTACTCACATCACCACTGCAAAGACAGAGGTTCTCAATAGTTCCTTCACCCCTGAGTTTACCAGCACTGCTGGGCTCCCAGCCTTGGAAACAAAAATCCAGGTTGATGCAAACACACAACCACTGCCAGTAAAGGAAGTGTTGATGTGTGAGCTGTCACAGGAACTTGACTCCTATAAATTAATGGGACCTAAAAGTGTTTATCCAAGAGTGCTGAGAGATCTAGTTGACATTCTTTTGAGGCTATTCTCCATAATAATTTAGAAGCTGTGGGGAGCAGAGGATGTCCCAAAAGACTGAAAGAAGACTACTATCACCCCTGTCTACAAAAAATGGGTTTAAATGAAGATCCAGGAAATTTTGGGCCCATCAGTCTTATTTCTGTCCCTGAGAAAGTTGTAGAATGAATTCTCTGCGGGTTATCACAAATCATGTGAAACAGGTGATCAGGAAAAGCCATGGAATTTCCAAGGGTAAATTGTGATTGAAACACTTGATCATCCTCTATGACAAAGTAACCTTCACTGCTCATGTGGTGAGAGTGGTAGATGCCTTGCAGTTTAGACCACTGGGAGGGGAACAGACTGACCAGAAAAACCCAGAGGGGAATGGTAAACAGCTCCTTTTCAAATGGGCAACCTCTCACAAATGGGATCCCAGAGGTCGATATTGGGCCCAACGTTGTTTGATACCTTCATAACTGGTCTGGAAGATGGGATCAAGTGGATCCTGATGAAGTTTTTCAATGATACAAAATGGAGTGAAGAAAGGAGACCCAGCTGCAGGAATATCTAGATAGGATGGAAAGGTGGACTAAAAAGAACCTTATGAAGTTCAACAAGGTCAAGTATAAGGTCTTGCACATACAAAAACATCATCCAGGACTGAAGCTCAGGCTGGGATCTACCCAGATGGGGTGCATGTCAGTGGAAAGAGACCTGGGAGTCCTGGTGGACGACAAATTTATTGAGTGGACAGTGTGCTGCTGCAGAAAAGAAATCCAGTAGGACTCTGGGTTGCCTCATCAAGGACATCAGTAGCAGAGATAAAAATGTCATTATTCTACCTGACTGGTGCTTGTCAGGCAACACTTGGATTAGTGTATTCAGTTTTGGTCCCCACTATGCACAGAAGATGTATACAGGCTGCTGAAGATCCAGAGAAGGGCCATAAAAAATGATCAAAGGACTGGGCAACCTAGCATGTGAAGAAAGCCTGAGACAACTACAATTTTTCAACCAGTTTTTAGTAAATGAATAAGATGAAATCTGCTTTCAAATGAATACATGAGTGTGTTCTTTTCACAGAATCAGAGAATTAGGAGATTAAGGGAGGAAGGGATGACTCAGTATCATCTCAATCATTTTTCCTCCAGGCAGGCCCAGCTCCCTCACAGTTTCCTTTTATGAGACACTCCAGTCCCTTAATCATCTTTGTTATCCTTTGCTGCACCTGCTCCAGGAGCTCCATGTCCCTTTTGTACTGAGGAGCCCAGAACCAGATACAGCAACCCAAATGTGACCTCACCAGGGCTGAGCAGAGGGGCAGGATCACCTCCCTCGACCTGCTGGCAGCAATGCTCTTCCTAAAGCACCCCAGGATACCTTTGGTCTTTTGGCCACAAGGACACACTGCTGGCTCATGGACAACTTGTTGTGTAGTTCTTCTCCACAGAGCTGATCTATAGCAGGTCAGTCCCCAGCCTGTCCTGGCACATGAGTTATTCCTCTCCAGGTGCAGGACCCTGCATGCGATCTCCAAAGGAGAACAGAATTTATGATAAATTTCATTTTTTAAATCAAACCAGTTCTATCCCATTTTGAATGCCATTGGTCCAACTTCCTGAGACTTAACTTTTCTATCTATTCTTGCTTATCACCTGAGCTCTCTCAGACCCACAACTGCCTGCTACTGTTTGATATTAAAAATGTCATAATGATGAGCCAGGATGAGCTGTTTATCAACTTGCATGTAAGTTAAGGAAATTGTATTGTGTCACAGCTGAAATTTAAGGAGGTTTTGTTTGTTTGTTTGTTTGTTTTTAATTCACAACTCAGAATATTCTGAGTTGGAAGGGATACACAAGGATCAAGTCCAGCTTTTAAGTGAATAGCCCATATTGTGCTCATTTGAAAAAAAAACCAAAAACTGAAATGAGTCATTTCCTGAGAAGAGTCAAAGAGCCCAGGGCAGAAGCAGAAGGATCCATCTTAAAGTCACCTGCTGTCATCATGTGAATGTATCTCTGTCAGGCTCTCTACAGGCTTTCATATCTTTTCCATAGCAATTTCTTCTTTCTCATAGCAAGACATAGACACAGCAAAACTATTAATAGAATTAATTGATATTGGATTGTCAGATGTTCTGTAATCATGTAGTTTTCTGCAGAAAACAAACCTGTTAACTCTAATGATAACACTAATAATTTATTTCCAGAAAGAGTTATGAGATTTAGTGAAAGGAGGTTAAATTATTATTATTAAATTATGATAAATTAACCCTTTTACTAACTGTGGTGAAGCCATGAAGACTGAACTGAGTATTCTGATGTGGCAATTTTTTACAACACATTGAAACTCTATGTTATACCCTGACTCATTCTCAAAGTGTTAAAGAAGGTGCTGCTGGATAGTGCAGTGAAGAAGGAAAGTGAGTCTCCAATTCCATTTGTTCCTCAAAATCTTGTACTGTTAAAATTTCCATAGGAAATGTGAACAAAAGAGAATGCATTGTTTGGTTATAGATGGGGGTTTCACAGCTGAAAAAACATTTAAGTCTTCAGGATTTGTTTGGTTTTTCTTGTAGGGTTTGAAGATTCTTAAGGATAATAATTTAGTTTTCAAATCAGTTTCTCTTTCTGTTAATAATGTTTCACTGGAGTGATAGTGATTCCTTCTCTCAATATTAGAGTTGTACTGAGGTTTGCTAGGGGTTATGATATAGCCCTTGGGAATTCAGGTCTAGTGCCATAAGTCTCTCTTTTGGTTATTGAATCTCTGTTGAGGAAAACTTATGAAAAAATTGCACACATAAAAATAAATTCATGAAATAGGTGTTGCTTTACCTGTCAGAATGTGCACTAGAGTACCCAGCTATTGGCTGTAATGATCACATTTGGTGTTAGAATGCAAGAGCTTGTCAGTATATCAGAGAAAAACCTGCTCAGTTCAGGACAGAAGTAGTTTGTTGATTTATTAACAACACAGAATTATCTGGCAATCACTCAACTATACATGCAGGAATATAAATAATTCAATAGATAGACAGTCTTATTTAGAAACTTACAAAATGTTAATACAGCTACAGATTTGAAGCATATTTTAATATCTAACCACATACAGTTCTAATCCCTTGTAAAGTAATTTACTGTGAGGGTGGTCAGGCTCTGGAGTAGGTTGACCAAAGAAGTTGTGGATCTCTATCTCTACAAAAGCTCAAGGCCAGGTGGGTTGGGGCTTTGAGGTACCTGGTCTAGAGGAAGATGTCCCTGCACATGGCAGTGTGGTGGAAGCTGCATGATCTGTAAGGTCCATTCCAATCCAAGACATTCTATGATTCTGTGGCACTGATGAAGCAACATCTGGGCTTCCAGCATGCCTGGTTTGCCGGGGCATAGGGCAGGTTCCTTGAGTACACACCTCTCCTTGATCCATGGGGGTGATCCTGCCCTGTGTGTTTCCCTGCTGCTTACTGCCATTTACTCACCAGAATGGGAGGGCTCCCATGGGCACACTGAGGTGAGGGTCCCAGCTCTCTGTCCCCTACATTCCCTGCTCGAGCTGCATGCAGGCTGCTCCCAGTGCTTCACAAGGGGCTGTGCCTCAGCCCTCAGACTGGCTGCAATGTTTGTAGGGTGACTGCCAACAGTGACAAACCAGGGGCTGACTGTTTTCAGGGTTGCTGCTTTCATTCTGAGGTCTCACAGTATCCATTTCTTTGCTTCTTTTATGCTTCCTTTTTGGGGAAGGACTCCTTTGGTTCAAAAGATTTTTTCTGATTGCCTGGTTGGTGCTCAAACCAGATGACAGTCATCTTCTCTTAAGAGGCCTTTTAGGAAGTTTGAACCATATGATCATCCCCATGCTCATACTTAAAATATTCCTACTGAACTTCTAATATAAGCAATTAGACAGTCAAAGCAGCATAATTATCCATCTGTGCAAACAGTTGTGATCTTTGAATTCACATGAAATTTAGTGAAGAAGGATGTGTCCCATGAGCCCAAATCCTTTAAAGGTAGACTGAGCATTTCATCTAAGAAACTGCTGGTCAACAGAGAACTCATCTGCTTGATTACAGTATTAACTTCACAGATGTAAATCATGTTCTGTTAAACCTTTATAAACCTTGGGACAAAAGTACTTTGATCTTTCTCAAAACTGAAACAATAATATCTACATGTCTGATTTGTGATAACATTGTATAATAAAAGAAATATTTACATTGAAACTCCAGCTCCAGATGTAAAATCTGAAGTAGTATTTCACATGCATGCACACACGCTTTCACTGTGAGAGGAAATAATGCTCCTTATTTTTTCCCAAGCCTCCACCAAAAACATTTCTCAAGGTACTTTGGTAGAGTACTTCCAGGCACAATTCTGTATCTATCATTTGCTTATTTGTTCACTGTCTGGAGTGCATTTAATGTTCCCAGTGCTCACAATCTTTTAGTTGTTCTCTTGACATTTAGCTATTTTTCTATTATTTCTGTATTTCTGCTTACAGAAGCTCATTTGATATTTTCAGAGTTATTGCTGCCAAATAGGCAGCAATATTTCATGTAGCAACTTCAGCTAGACTTGTGTCAGAGGTTTCTGGAAACCCACATGTTGGATTCATGGAGTAATATGTGGTGTCTGGAGAAAGTTGCCTTCTCCAGTGGAAACAATTGCAAAATTAAACTGAAGAAGATAGAAATCTGTGTGTCTTCCAATGTGATGAAGGATGTCAGCACTCTGAAAAATAGAATAAAATTTCAAAAAGAAAAAAGTATATTTTTTAATCTTAATAGCATGTTCTAAATAAGAAAACAGAGCAAACAAAACACTAAGAAATACATAATTTTCTAATTTAAGCATATGTCACTCTAGGTTGAAAAAATAATTCAGTTTTCTCAATACCCATATAGACAGCTCTACCTCATACTTTAATGGAAGCTTTTTAATAAATAAATTTAGAAATTCGGTATATAATTATGAGAAATTATTTCAATCTTATTCTGTCTTAGTACACCTAATCTAATATAATCCCTCCCTCCTTCATGTAAAAATTTATGCATCAAAGTAAAACGATTCCTTTGAGCATATTCTTTCTCATGAAAATGGTTATTTCTAATCTGATGTAGGAATTAGAGAAGCAGTGGTGCTCTTCAGTAAAATGAAGGGAAATTTTTCTCTTTTCATTTCATTATGATCCAAAGCAGCATGATACCCAGCAAGATTTTTTTTTGTTTACAATAATACTTATTTATGTAATAATGATCTTAGTGCCAGGATTAGGTTATCTCTTCAAAGTACAGTTTGAACAAAATTCTATTAACAAAATCATTCCTTTTAAATGTATCCTCTATCAATTAAACAAATTATTAATTAATGTCTGTGATCAATCATCCTTGTTAATAAGCAGTTCTATTTCTAAAATATCTCAAAGAAAATAAAAATTTTACCATACATACTTAACAAGTTACTTGCTCCCTTACCATGTAATTTGGGGTTCTTACAGAAATAAAAATACACTGAAATGTGGAATGTAAAAATTTTATATATATATAGTTTTAAATTTCTATCGCAGAATTGCAGAACCCTGAATTGGTTCATATTGTAATTCATGAAACTGAAGAGGAAAGGAACAAAAAATAAATAATTATTTCAGGATACTGAAATGCTTCTAAATGTGTGGTTTGTAAAATATTATGACATATATTTATGACTACAATTTGGTTACTTTGGTGATAGAAGACATAAACAAAGGAAAAATAACTGGCATTTCAGGGTTCCTCTTTAATCATCTGAGATACCTATTCCAAAAGAAGTTTAAAAATACTTTGTCAGCAGCCTCCACTATGATGAAGGTCAACATACAGAGTCACTGAATAAGTTAGCAGGTAAACAAGAGAGAAAACGTGTCTCAATTTCTATTTTGAAACTTCAAGGACAGTTATGATGTCTCAAAACTCTCAAACTATTGATATTCCACTTGCATTATATAATACAGTCAATAAAACATGATGCTAAATGAGCACTGTAACCAAAATAAGTAGTTCTCTGCAACAGGCAGAACAGTTTTAGCTGGAAGATAAGCAGCTTGAGAGAGAAACTGCTGCCCGACTGGTGAGAACAGAATGAAGTTTTTAGGTATAGAATAACACCTGTCATTTTGCTGTGATATTATACAAATGCTACAATTAGACATTTATGTATTTTTTTTTACTATTCTTATTCACAAATTTTCTCTAAGTGTGATATCTCTGTATAAGTGAGCATGTGCTGAACACTGCTTTTCTGAAAGCAGTATTTTCACATCAAATGGTATACTCAGAAATTACCACAAACTCTTAGGTGTTTTGGTGACATGGACTGAGATTACATCCTCATGACAGGACCAGTCTGGGGACAAGAGGCGACCAATTTGGAGAATAATCTTTAAGCAGTCAAAAGGAATGTCTAGAACATAACTGTGCTTTCACTAAAAAGCATGTATTCATCACATGCCTAGAAATTTTCTATGCCTTAATATAGAATCATATTATTTCAGTTGACAGAAAGAGAGATGACTTGCAAAAGACTTGCCACTTTATGTTCACAGTTAAATTGAAAACGCTGATTCTACTCGGATTGAAGTTAACAGCAAAATTCCTGCTTATTTCAATGACAGCTGTATTGGCCTATAAATGTCCCTTTGTTATGCTTACTCTGCTTTGCATAGTATGTTTTCCTTTAACAACATTCTGTAATTAACAACAATTTGACAGACTGTAAGATCCCACTGTTTGGTACTTGTTATTGCTGCACAAAGCTGCATTGTGGGTTTTGTTGATAGAGGGAAATTGCAGTTAAGTGAAATGTGCTTTCTTTCCCACAAAATAGCTCTTTCAGTATAACCACATGATGCTCATACCAAATAACAACTTGCTGATTATACACTCATAAGATTACCATGCTGAAGAGATGCAAACACAAGAGTATTCAGAATTTGCTGAAACTGGCAAATTCTGACTTAACTATGCATTAAACAAAACACTTAGCATCCCTTCCTCCACCCAATCTTCAAAATTTGATCACAACATGTTTTTTCCTAAGTGTGAAATTAAATCCTTTCTTGAAATCGCTCTTCTATTTTGTGTACCTGACAGGTGACAATGCCATTTCTCAAGTTAAAATTATTTGGACAATCAGTGATTGAAAAAGCTAACTTAGTATCTTCATATTTCATTTCTTTAAGAGATTTTTGCATAATTTTTAAAATCTTTACCTTGTTTGCATAATGTATTCAAGAGCCTTACAAGGAAACAATAGACTAGGAATTATTAGTATAGATTAGTTAGCATAATTCTTGCATCATTTATCTTCTACTTTGAAATATATTTTGCTATATTTTATTTGAAAGGGTATCCAATATAATTTTATTCATAATATATTTTCTAGTAGAACAAGAAGGAAAGTGACAGTCCTCCATGTTTGATCTAAGGCCAGTTTGATGACAAAAGTTTTAACAGAAATTGAATGCTTGTGTGCCTATAGTGTTGTATGAACAAAGACTCAAGTATCAATACGTGTTTTGAAATATCACTATTTGTTTAGCTTAATTCATACAGATTAAAGTTAGTTTAGACATCAATTTTCAAGCAACCCTCATTAATAAAGATTGCTAAATACTGATGCATTTTAGGAAAATGCTCAGGAATGTGAGACATTTTTATGAGTATACAGACTGTGAAAAAAATTACATTGTAAATCAGCACATCCCAGGATTTGGCCTCAGTTGATATTGTTTGGGATTGAACACTAGTAATGTCCCTTTCTTCTTCATCCACATTTTTCCATTCTTTCCTTTTAATCAAGCCTAGTATTGTTTCAGTTAACAGAGAAAGAATTCAAAAATTATCTAGATAAAGCATATAATTTATTTTTCAAAGCATCTCTCAGGGGCCAATATGATCAATTTCAATTTGAATACATGCTGATAATGAAATTGGAGAGTGAGAATATGAAAGATATATATAAGATATATATATATATAAGATATATATAATATAAGAGTGCAAACACTAATGACCGACTGGATTTAAAGAAGATGCTGTTGTTGAACTTTGCCATTGAATACCAGGAACTCCACCCAGATAATAAACATTGATTATATGTAAATCCTCACATCAAATATAGAAACTCCAATACGTAATAAGCTGGACATTAAGCAACTCCATTCCTTCTGGAACAAAAGTCATTAAACAATTATTTCCTGTTCCAGAAGGAAAAGAAAAATGTCCTAATTGTATCAGAAGACTAATTTCATACTATACAGTAAAGTTTGATGATTAAAATCTTTGTCATTGTAAATGAACCTCTAGTCTCTTTAATTTTATCCCTCACAGATAAGAATTTAGGAAAATACCAATAATGCTAAGTCAATCTCTAATATTTATTCAAGCTGCAACTCAGTGAAGCAACAGTTAGCTGAAGTGTATGCTTCCACTTATTTAAGTACATTTCAGTCCAAAATAGAGACTCACTTCAGCTTCTGTTTGAATCTAGAGAGACGTTATGGTTTGCTTCTGAAAACCAAACTCCACTTGTATGGCCACATAACTTTATACCCTTCTTTCTGTCTAAATGTTAATGAGACTAAAAAAAAGTCATTCTCTTCTGAGAAAACATTAACATTTAACAACCCAAACAATGAGACATCTTTCTCACCATTTTTAGAATCCCAAAGATAATTTACAATATCTAATTCATGTTTGTCAGTTTTGTCTTGTTTCTCAAATGCTCATCTCATCTGTCTTCCCTTTATGACGGTCTGTGCCGGCAGAACAGGCAGTGTCAAAATGTTTTGGTTTCAACTAAAATTGTGGTGTTTTGTGCAAATATTTTGATTTGAGACACTACAGGTCTGTCAGTCTGTCCTTGATCCCTGGGAAGGTCATGGAGCAAATCTTCTTCAAAGCCATTTCCAAACATGTGAAGAACAAGGGGATTAAGAGTAGTGACTATGGATTTATGAAAGGAAAATAATGCTTAAACAGCCTAGTAACCTCTTACAATGAAATTACTATCTTGGTAGGCAAAGGGAGAGCAATGGATGTTTATTTTGAATTTTGAAAGTCTTTTAATTTTGTTTTCCACGAAGTCTTCACAGACAAACTGAAGCAATATGAATTAGATATTTGGACAGAGAAGTGGACTGAAATCTGGCTGCAATGCCAGGTTCAAATATTTTTGATTGGTGCACAACTACAGGCCTCTTAGAATTCAGTCCAGTGGAGTCCAGTCACTAGAGGAGTACCCCAAGGGCCTATACTGGATCTAATACTGTTCAACACCCTCATTACAGAACTGCACAGTAGAGCAGAATACAAATGATCCTCAGCAAATGACACAAAAAAAGAGGAGCTGGTGATACATGATACAGATGTGTTATCATCCAGAGGGACCTCAAAGGATGAAGAAATACTTGAGTGACCAGTGACTCCCTGTGAGGTACCTTTTCCAAATGTCCAGTTTGAGCTTTCCCTAATGCAGCTTCATTCCATTTACTCATGTCTTATCACTGATAATCAGAGAGGGGAAATCAGTAGCCTCCCATCCGCTTACACCCTTGAAGAAATTGTAGACTGTGATGTGGTCATACCTCAGCCTTCAGTTCTCCAGACTGAACTACAAGAGTGACTTCAGGCACACCTTGTAAGTCTTGCCCTCAAGACATTTCACCATCTTGCCTCCATCCTCTGGAAACACTCTTGTCATTTTATAGACTTCTTGTACTGAAGCACCTGAAACTGCACAGAGTAACAGGGTTTGGGCTGCTGTGTAGTGTAGAGTGGGACAACTGCCTTGCCTGACCAACCTCTGATAGTGATGAACAAAGAAGAGACTGTTTCCTCTCTGGTACCCTGTGACAGCAAAAGAGGCAATGGAGAGAAACTGAAATAAAGGAAATTCCATTTTAACTGAAGCATATAAAATTAGTGTGAGGGTGGTCAAACACTGAAATAGGTTACCCAGAAAGGCTGTAGAGTCATCATTTTTGGGAGTATTGAAAAACTGACTGTAGTCTTGGTCAACCTGATTTAGCTGATCCTACTTTGATCAAGAGAATTCGATTGGACAGTTGCCAGTGTTCAGTTCCAAATATCATGATTTTGTAATTCTGATCTACAGGTCACTGTTACATTGTCATTTTGAACAGATTGTATATTTCAAGTAAATTCATCAAAATTTAACTGTTTGGGGTTTTTTTGGTGTTAAAAAATCAAGTTACATATGGATCTAGGTTTGGCTCTGATATTTGAAACTTTAATCTAAAACCAAGAATTAGTGAGTGTTCTATGAAAGACCAAAGGTCCATCTCAATTACCTAGAGAGAATAGGGTCAGAAGTTCAGCAGAAAAGTACAAGAGCAGTCAAGCCTATAGTAACACTTCTCTTGGTATAATTCCTCACACCAGTTTGCCACATTCTCTTTTTCTTGACATTCAAGGGCCCTCCATAGATGGATATTAGATCAGATTTCAGCCCATAGACAGAAACTATAGGGAAAGAAGAAATTGGAAAGTTAGGTTTAAGGAAAGAATAGCACCCTGCTGAATTCCTCCCTTGTAAGGCACATAATCAAAAGACCTGGATGACATATGTTTTGAAACAGTGCTAATTTCAAACCATTCCATGCTATATTCTTTGATGGTGTTTTCCTATTGTTTGATCTGCACAGCTGTGAAATGGAGTTTACTGAGCCTATGGAAAGTATATTATGGAATCAATCTTTGCATGAGAAAGGTGTTTCTCTTATTTTGGATACTGGAGTTTGGAAACATTTCTTCCAAAGAACGTTATCCTTTATTCCCTATCTGCATGATGAAACTACATATTGTAATGAAAGAATGAGCTCATTATGATACCAGATTTGATGAGTGCAGTACCAGGTTTTAAATATGATATAATGTAATTCAAATTCAGTAGTCCCAAAATGGTAGTTCCTGATTTCCACTTACTTCCAGAGGCCTTGCTCTGTCATGACCACTTTACATGCTAGCATTTATCTAGATAAAAGTCAGACAGGGCCTGTGAATTCTGGTGACAAATGGATTTTATATAAATATATAACACTCTCAAGTTATTATAATGAAATCTGTGTACATAGTACAAAAATGCTTCCCATTCAACTCCAGTTGAATGCTGCAAGGGAAAACCAAAAGAAATCTTTGAGTTTCCTTGTCCAAGATCACAGAAATTTCCAAATTATTTCTTTTGTCTAAATTAAGGGGATAGGCTTGGAGCTAATTTATAAGCATGTAAATCAATTTCTTTATTCAGCAATAACATATTGCACTGTGTGTTAAATAATCTGAACACTGAATCAGCGCTGATTTCTGAAAATTCTTCAAGCTAAACACGTTGCTAAGTGCAGTTTTTCTGAGTGTCATGGGAGAGGTTAATCTTTTTTCCAAAGGCAGAATGATGTTGCTTAGGCACATGACTCTTTATTTGGCATGAGGATGAATGCACCAAAAGTCAAGCATAAAGCCCAAGACATAAAGTTATGATTTTGGATCATAATCGTAAATCATTGTGAATGATGATGGAAGCACTGTTTTCATATCAACATGTATATCTGCTTCCCCTTTCCCTGTAGAAGAGGCCTAAAAACATTACTCATAGGAGGGAATATTTGTATGAGGAAGTTATTATAACTGTTTCCTGACATATGGGAGTAGCTTATTTGGTCTGCTGTGCATCATTAACACCTTCATAAAGTTTCTTGTATGCCATCAATTATGTAATTGCAAATTGGCATTGAAAAGATTGATATCATGAAGCCAAGCAGTATGTTAATTTCCTGCCAGATAATATTACGATAACATACATTTCTACACTTAAAGGCTTTTCTTTCCAAACATAAATCTTTTTAGTACAAATGTTTTCCAAATACCCTTTTAATATAAAAATACTAAAATATATATCAGTGAATTAATATTCACTATGAAAAAGTGCATAATATTATAAAAAGTTTTTAAAGTTTTATATAACTGCTTTTAGCATTTTTGCCTGTAAGATGATTTCCTTCCCATCTTCCTGAGGGGCAGCACAGATGATTGTAAATAAATGGAATTATTTCTGAGTAGAATCACAAAGCTCATGGCAATGTGTGCTTAACATGAAATATGAATGCCTCAGGAATTACAGTTCTACTACCCTGAGGCAACAATACTCAGTTTTACTAGAGCACTGTTAGGAAGAAAAAGCAGTGTATTCTTTTATAACTTGATCCTTTAAAGTCTGGTTTTAAGACTTTTCAATGTGACAGATTTTCACTAAAACAACTTGGCAGCTCAAAACCTTAGAACAGTGTGAGTTGCAAGCAAAAGATGGAGATGTGAAAGAAAGTACAATTTCCTTCTCCTTTGTTCAGATTGTGACACATCCTTGCAAAACACAAACTTTTCAGAAAACCATCCATGTTCCTCTTAAATACAAATTGTTACTCTGTCAGGGAAGTCAATTCCATTCCTCTCAGCAGTAACTCCAGAAAGAAGAGAAAATGAAAATAGAAGAAAAAACATTACACTCAGATTATTTCCAATCATGATAGCAATAATGTATTTCAGGCATTATGGTTTTGTAATACTTAAATACTGAAAATATATGCAGTCTCTTATTTATTCTGGATTTTAAATTTCCAGTTCCAGATGACCTGAAGAGGTAATATATTTGCATAAATTCATGAACTCTTCCCCTAAACTGTTTAATTTATCTAGTATGTGCATTGTGTATCCTTCATGATTTCTGAGGAGCTACTATCAATTGAGAGCTGGTATCCACAGCCTAAAAGAAACATTTTTCTCTCTAAGAAAAAAAAAACCAAAAAACCCAAAAAACAACAAACCAGCAGAAAACAGTGTTATTTTAACTCCTCAGAATAATACTATATTTGCTCAAAAATTACAGAACATTTATTTTATCTTTTCAAAGCACAGGATTCAGTTATTACTTTTGTCTATTGCATGAATCAGTAATCTCTATTACTTTGACTTGTGGAATGTGTACTCAAGTGTGCACAGTATTAAAACTTCTCTATGGTCAGGGTTTGAAATGGCCAGTCAAGTTTGACAAATCATGGTTACAGGAGTCATGTCACAGCAAGAGGTTAGGCTGTTTAGGCCATGGGACACATTTTGAGAAATCTGGTCCTCTGGGGGCTGATGGGATCCACCTGCCAAGGAAAGGGAAAAGCATTTTTGGTAATATGCTTGCCAAACTGTGAAGAGGGCTTCAAACTAAAGTTACTGATGCCAGGCTGTGTGGTGTGTTTGACATGCTGAAAGGAAGGGATGCTATCCAGTGGGAACTTGAGATGTGGGCCTGTACTAACCCCATGAAGTTCAACAAGGCCAAGTGCAAAGTCGTGTGTCTGGGTTGGAGCAATCCCAAGCACAGACAGACTCAGCAAAGAGTGGATTGAAAGTAACCCTTAGAAGAGGGGCTTGGGGTATTGATGGAAAAGGAACATGAGTAGGAGGTTGGAGGAGGTGATTCTCTCCCTCTACTCTGGTCACTTGTGAGAGATCTTCACTGGAGGACTGTGTCCAGCCTTGGGGTGCCCAATATAAGAAAGATGTGGAGCAAGGCCAGAGGATGGAAACAAAGATGATCAGAGCTCTAGAGCACAATTCCTATGTACACAGGCTGGAAGAGCTGGGGTTGTACATCCTGGAGAAGAAAAAGCTCTGGGAATACTTTATAGAATTTTCCAGTACCTACAGGGGTCCTACAAGAAAGCTGTGGCTGGATTTTTACAAGATCATATAGTGATAGACAAAGGGTAATTGCCTTAAACTGAAGGAGGATAGGTTGAGATTAGTTATAGGGAAGAAGTAAAAAGGAAATATCTACATGTATCTGAGAGGGCAGTAAAATACTGGCACAGGTTGCCCAGAGCAATTGTGTGTCTCTGGAAATGTTCAAGGACAGGTTGGATGGAACTTTTAGCAGTCTCATCTACTGGAAGCTTGTCCCTGACCATGAAGAGGTGGGGCTTGGAACTGGATGATGTATAAGGCCCCTTCTAATCCAAACCACCTCATGATTAAGAAAAGTCAAAAGCCAAGTGGCTTGTAATATGAGAGCTGCATAGCAGTTAAAGCAGAGTACCCACACTGATGCTGGCTGGTGTCCTGCTATCTTTGAGAGTAAGGTAGATGATCATGGAACTGGCTTGAAAAAAGGTCTACGCAGGGGTAGCTGTAATTTAATATTTTGGATGAGAAAATATGAAGGGACTAGGCACAGACATTTTTTTCACTGCTACCAGAGAAGTAATGAGCTCTCTTGGGAAGAATTTGGGCAGAAGAGTGAGAGGAAAAGCACTGAGGAAGAAAGGGAGAAAACAACTCCTGGACTCCTTGATTAGTCAGTGCCCAGGAAAAAAGACATAGATCATAGCAATGTTACTGTGGGAAATTCTTTGTAGTAAATTGAGAATGTGTAGTCATTCTGGTTTGGGGCTGTGGTAGCTGCTGCTGCTCTGTGGGGAACTCTCCATTTCCTAGAGAATAAGTCAAAGGCCTTCATAATTCAAGATCCACTAAGATCTGCTGGTGACTGACAAGCTCTCAGAACACTGAAAATCTAAGTGCCCTCTGCTGTGTTGAGCAACTTGAGAGCTGTTAGAGCTGATTTTTGACATTTAGGGACAAACCTGTCTCAGAGCTGGCTGCAGATGTCCACCATGGCATTAATGTTTAGTTTAAATCTCTGCTTGAGAGGTTCAGGAAAGTCAAATACCTATGGAGGATCCAATGATGTAGATTGTCTCTTGCCAGACCCACTCTCTCAGATCCTCCAAACAAGGACACTCAAGGCTGGAGTTTGTCCCTCAGCAAGGATGGTGGCTGTTCCCACCATTACCATGGATGTTACAGCACAGCCCCAGCTCACCCCAGGGAGGTGAGAGTCACTCATCTCTGGACAAACAGGTTGTCCTCCCAGATCAGGCCCAGGCTGAGGTCCCACTGGGCTCAGACCCTGAACCCCTGGGCACTGCAGGGCCCATGGGCTTCTGGCAGTGATAAAATTAAAAATCATGTGCTGTGTTGCTGTTCAGTACCTGCAGTGAGTTAACAGGTCCAGTGCTCCCACCCAACATTTCTCAGTCCCTCCTAGCCAGGGATTACAGCAGGGCCCCAAACGGAGCTGTTGGTCAGGGGCCAGCAGAGAGGGAGCTGAGAGAGGCTCCAGCAGTGCCCTCCACCAGCAACCTCAGGAGCTTTGGCCCTTGGCCTTGCTCAGCTCTTTGGGAAGAAATAGCGCTATTCCTACTGGGAAGGGAGAGGGCACAGCTCCTGTCAGCACATCTGGTCCCTGTTGACCTCAGCACCCAGAAGTACAAGTGATTGATGACATACAAAAAGATTAATATTCTTAAGTACCTGCTGGGGGAGGGGAATATAGTCTTACACTTGTAATTTAGCTTGCTGGGAGAATAGCTGAGAGCATGAAAGTGTCAGGATCAAACACTCATTTTTCCTCATATTCCTGAGCTAGTTTTTTCTATGTGGAATCATAGTTATTCTGAGCCTGATCCTACTGGTTGCAATAACTGTTTGACAAAGTGGTGACTAATTTATTACTTTTTCATGGCATTTGTGGCAAGAACTTAAGTAGCAATATACCGTTTATAGTAATATACATTTTAAAATGACAGCTCAAGGAATAGAAACTTAATCAACTTGTAGCACGTATGGGATAGCTAGCCCTACCCCATCATTGCTGCCAGTCATCCACTTCCAACTGGAAATTTTCTTCATATTTAGCTCAGAATTTTAAATGACAGAAAGATGGATAACGTAGACCTGTTCCAATGAATCACAGCTTAAGCAACCTCAGAGGTGGACAGAAGGGAAAGATGTGTGCAGCTATCCAGCTGCTTACCTTGAACTGTTTTGTGGGATTATCAGAATATGAGAACAGTGAGCTGGAACATGCCTGAGTTTAACTAACTTGTAGAAGTTGAGAATATTTCTTGTCACTGCTACTTGCTAGTCTGCAATGAGACACTTATCCTTTCTGATCCTTTTATTCTGCCACATACTGTAGTTACATTTTCACATCTTGGACTGTTTTGCCTGTTTTACTCCTTGGACTATTGTCTTTTATTACTTCTGCTGCTGTCACATTCAATATACTAAAAAATCTATACAGATGGACATACATCACTCAAAGACCCAAATATATATATATAAAAAATCATTATTCTAATTCTGTTATTATGCAGAGGGTTAAGTCCTTAAAGTCAGTTATTAGTCTAGAAGTGTTTAGGAAAATCATGCAAAAGATTAAGAAATTGCACTAAATAAAACTAAGTTTATAATACACTAGTCCATCTTTCTACTCTACTCTTTAAAGCCATTAAAAATAAAACTATGGAATTAAGTCAGTGAAAAAAAACCAACAAAACTCCTCAGTGACTTCAGGACTAAATTATTCTTTCTTATTATCAGTTATAAATTTACAGAGAATTCAAATACAGTTAGGTTGCTTATTTTTGTCACTAGAAATGCAGTCTTCTGAGTTATGTTAGCAGGAACATTCCTGCAAACCTATTCACTTTAAAGGACTTTATGGGATTAGAACTTACGGGCAACATCTGTTGGTGAAGTAAGAAACACAAAATTGAAGTTGAACTCTTTTACGTGTGTTGAAAAAATCTGGAAAAGGATTAAAAATTATGCAGATGTATTTTTGCTCCTGAAATCAGCAAACAGTTTTAGATACAGAGTAGATACACCCAGGTATGTATAAGGTAAGAATGATTTAGAGAAACACCATGTTTCCTTACTGTTTTATTAAATCTTGAATGTTCTCTTAATTGCAGTGTCACAAATTATTTCCTTTTTTTAAGGAAAGTCTTTCATATTCTTGTCTTTCATATTGGACAATTAAATGTACACATTGCTCAATTCCAGGGACAGAAAAGTTCTATATATATTCAGGAAGCTTCTTAAAGAAATTGTATTTCTAAGATTAAAAAAAAAAAATAAATAATTATATATCTATGAATTTCTATAAATATGAACTGTAAAGACATATGGCTTTACTCTTAGAGAATGAAATGAAAACATATTAATTTATAAATAAATAGAGAAGTGATTTATTCCAATCATAGTATTTGAAATGTTATTTGCTTAATTGAATCTTAGTGTTCCTTGAGTCCTCAGCACACTAATTTATTTCAGTCTAATAATTTTTTCTGCATTGATTGAAGCTTTGACCCTACAAACAGAAAAGAATGACTTTACTTATAGCAGTAGTGTAAAATAATTTAGTTGGAGTACTTAGAGCACTAATTAGCAGAAATTATTTTAAAAAATATTAATTTCAACAGTATTATACAAATTAGCTAATAGTATTTAATAATTCATAAAGATATAAGAATGTGCTTAATTTGACAAGCGATATGTGGTTAGTTATGAACCTATCAAATTCTCCATTTAATTATATCTGCAAATATTTGTATCTGCAATAAAAATATTTTACCTGAAAGTAAGGAAAGGAGGTTCAAATAACCGAGAAAAAAAGTAAAATTTATTACTTCTGTCACAAATTTGTTTTGAATTGTCTATATGTTATATGGAAAAGTAACCCAAAAGAAAAAAACCCATAGATAATAAAATATATTAACTTATAGTTCACTGCAGGGGACAAAAGCCTTGCTGGAGTAGAGGCTACAAAATCCTTCTCATCTACACAGTCTTTTCACCATAAAATGCAATAAAGTTGGTCAAACATTTATTTTTCTGGTAAATCCACATAAACCCTTTCTAATTTCCTTCTTTTACTTCACAAGCCTGAAAAGGAGCTCCATGACAAGCTAGTCTGTGATTTTTCCAGGACTGAGGGGATGCTGATTGGCTGAGTGGTCCCTGGATCCTCCTTTTTGTGTTACCTAAGGATAGCTGAGTCCTATATCATTCTCTTTCTGATGACATGAGTCCTTCTTCATTTACTATGATTTCTTTGCAGATGCTACACACAGGCCTCACAAACACATCAGAATACTTCTTTCTGCAATTTCAGTTCTGCAATTTGAATTCCATCTGACCTCATGGACATGAATGCATCCCTAACTTGTTGCCTTCCCACCTCTGTGATCAGAATTCATCTCCGAAAAAGAAAAAAAAAAAAAAAAANNAAAAAAAAAAAAAAAAAAAAAAAAAGGCATGGAGTAGTTCAGCTTTTTCAACACAATCTACCAGCAGCTTCTCCCTCCTGTTCAGCTACAGATCCATCTCTTCCTTGAATTTTCTTTTCCTGTGCCTATCTTGAACATTTTTTCCTCATTACATTTCATGATATTTTCTTATTTTAACTTGAGTAAATCTTTGGCTCATCTGATTTCACACAAAACTATTCAAACAATAATTTTATCCAAGCAATAATTTCATGCTTCTTCTTTATTGCTTATAGTTGTTTCCAATTCTTGGATGTTTTTCAATTCTTTGAAGTTTTACATAGCATGGGGGACTTTCTGGGGAAATCCTTGGTCTTCCTTATCTCTGAAGTAGTTTGCTTATTATTTTCATCTCTCTCTTTAAATAGTATAACCCATCTCTCATAGACACCTTTTGACTTCATGGTGACTTTTCAGTGTATTCTGACTTGTAATTCCTTAAGTAAACTGAGGGCTGCTCTCTGGCATAAGTTCAGGGTCTAGATGATACTGCTTATTTTCCCAGATCCCTCCTCTAGATCCTGAATTCAGTCCATAGTTAGGAACTCCCAGTTTGTGAGCACCAGGACAAATAGCATGTTAGAGCAGTTAAGTCCTCTAGCCCTTGGGAGATAATCACCACCATAATCTACAAATCTCTTGAATTGCTTGAACAGTATTTTCTTCCCAGGAGATTACTGTATGTTTGACAACCCAAATAAAAAACAGGTTTTGAAATCATGAGATTTCTGATAGTTCTGTACAAAAAGTCTCATCAATTACCTTGTTCTGTGGAGGTTTATGATGGGTCCTTACCACAACACTGCACTGTTATTTATTCTCTGATCTTGACTCAAAAACTCTCAGTCCCTGTGTTTTAGGGACTGCTTTGGTCTCCTTATATTTTGTGACCTGTCCTTTCTACAATGTCTGACAAGTTTATTTTGGTTTTAAGATAAGATTATTTCCCCCTCTTTCCTCTGTTTATATCCTTAAAATGGATTTAATTGTTTTTTGAAGCACAAGTTCTGACAGCATTTTAATGAAGGAGAAGACAAAAAACCCCAACTTAATTATCTTTTTATTTCATGATGAGTTACTGTCCTTTCATTCATGCAAATAATATGCCTATAATTATTAAATCTTCTAAGTTTCCTCATCTCATTGTCTAATATGTGTTTTGGAGGGGTTTTTTTTCTATATTTTTGAGACAATAAAATGTAATAAATTACTAGGATTAACTTTTATGCAAGCAAAATAGTAGACCTTGGCAAAAACCTTATTTTGCTTTGGAGTCTTCAGATGTCTCAGAACTTCTGAGACTTCCTTTTTATCCTTTGTGTTTCCTCTCCTTGTAGACCACAGTAATATAATATAAAATGTGAACAATTGCTTATGCTAATATCCTATTAACATAAATGTAACTCATCTACCGAATTTCCATAAGCAATGGCAGAACAGAACATAACCATGGAAACACCCAAGACTTCCCTGAGATACACTTTAAAGCAACACAGATTTCCTCACTCACTTAGCTTTTCTCAGTATTCCCTTGTGCCATTTCAGTTCTTTGCAGCTTTATTTATATTACAAGTAGAGAGAATTGATAATGGGTAAAAAGATTTAAGACAGAATATTTGTCACTTGTGATTGAAGACTGAGGAATTAGATAATGAAAATGCTATTTATACATTACTTTATTCATTATATAATTCAGAAATTAGCTACGTGGTTTCATTATCATAAAATAATCTCAAAGAGTTGAGTATCTGTATAACAAAGCTTTAAACTTCAAGAAGAATTAAAACACTGGATTGTGCTGCTGTCTTTAAATCTGATGTTCTTCAGTCTATCACCGATAAAGCAACTTATTTGAAACTTATAAACTTTCTATTGTGGGATTTAAATATAATTAACCATCCACACTCCTGTGAATACTACACTTGCTTCCTGGTCAATTACTGCTATGATAGGTTTCTTCCGTGGAAGAAAAGACCCAGTTTTGTCACCTACTTATTTACTTTGGTTCAGCATGATTTGGTTTTATTGAATGTAATTCTTAATCAAAATCTAAAGCACTGTGCAAATCCTTAGTACATTCCTATCAGATAGGTCAATAGCACCATTCCCATTCTTTAAGATTGCTGAAGAAGAATTTCAAAACCGTACTGAACTCATCTCTTCCAAATCCTGGTTAAATAAAACAAAAAAAAAGAGCTTTTTTTTTTTTCCTAGGTCAATTTTAAAAATAGCTGAATGTGCATCTTGAATGTCACTGTTAAAGACAATAAATCCCAGAAAATGAGCAACATTTATTCCTGTTTTGGCTATCATCATAATTACGTTGTTTTAACAAGAAGATTCCAAATACCTTTTGGAAAATTTATATTTATTTTAACTTATATTTATTTTACAAACTAGTTCAGCCTGATTTAATTTTGTCCTTTATCAGCTTTGTGATTTTAATCAAAGAATTCAGCCATTTTGAAGCTCCTCCTTATCTTACCATAGATTTTTTTTGTCCTATGCAACCGTAATTTTTTTCTTTTTCTCTACTTGTACCACGTTACATTTTTTTTTTTTATGCTTTGCATTTCCACAAGTTAGATCTACCTTTTTATCTACATTATTCCTCTAGAAAAAGCACAGGTAATAGATGCAATTCTTCTTTTTTTTAATATAATAACTTGTTAAGTGCAGAGTATTTCTACAGTTGTTTCATCATGTTATCTGCCTGTACATCCAAGGTTGCTGTAAAGCCTTCTATTATATTTTCAGCCTTTCATCCCATTAGCAAGTAGACGCAGTTATACCTCACATTTCTATTTCTATGAATTGTATCCTACCTTTTTTTCCTAGTGAATGCATCAATATAAAGTGGAGACATTTGACCATTTCATTTTATTTCACAAAATTATATAAAGTTGTTTGTGTGTAAAAGATTTCTCATTGTCTCCAAGACTCACATCTCAGAGATGACAAAAACTTTGCTACCAATTTAAGCACAGACAAAAAAATATTTTTCTGATATCTACAAAAATAAGAAGTGAAATAATAAGCATATTTTTCAGTTCCAGATCAGGAATCATGGACAGAAAGGTGTGCAAGTCTTTTCTTCTCTGGAAATAACTTCAGGGTAAATAAACTTCCAAGCTACTGTAATCTGGCATAAAGCTCCTAGAATCCTGAGCTGGAAGGGAACCACAAGGATCATCAAATACAGCTCTTGGCTCTGCACAGCACAACCCCAAGATTCACACCATCTGCCTGAGGCCATTGTCCAAACACTTCTTGAACTCTTAACAAAATTATACTCTAGGAATTAGGCAGATCAAATGACTCATTTTGAACCAGCCATAACTCATTATGCTTGCACTGGGTTTTTTTCACAAACTATAGGACACAGTGGAAGTAAAAAGGAAACAACATTCCACAGTATAAAGGTCTTTCCTGCTCCTCAGATGACCTCACCAGCAAGTAGAATTGGGGCACAAAATATGTTGGTAGGAGACACAGCCAGTACATCTGATCCTAACTCTTTGAAGGGAAATCCTGTGCTGTACAGCATCATGCTCAACAGTGAAGGTTGAGGGCAGTAGGAGGGTGGGAAAACATTCTTAGTCATGACATTTCTCTTCCCAAGTCATTGTTATGTGTGATGGAGCCCTAGTTTCCTGGAGATGGCTGAACACCAGCCTGCCCACGGGAAGTGGTGAATGAATTCCTTGTTTAGCTTTGCTTGTGTGTGCAGCTTACACTTTCCCTATTAAACTGTCATTCCCTTTGATCTGAAGCCACTTTAAATCCTATCATACTCAGTGATAAATTTACAGAGTGATGTATTTTGTCTACTAGCCTAGAAAGAGGCAGGAGGGAAAAAAGCAACATGAGTAACACTAGGGACACTGGCAGATGCTCTGTTGCTTAAATTTAAAAGGTGACAAAGTAGGAAACGGGAAAAAAAAACCCTACTTCTTAATAACAATTTTTTAAATGACTAGAAAAACAGAATTTTGATTGAAAAATTTGAACGGTATGTAAAAAACCTACATAATGAAATAGAAATCTTCCCAAAAAAACCCAATAAAATAAGGTTTTTCAGCACTAAATTATTTTATTATCTGTATTTGTTTAAATAACAATAACCACAAGTCTATCTAAATTTAAAAATCAAGAAGATGAGGAAAAACTCCAAAGTATATTTTTACCTGTTTTTGGAAGAGGTAACAGCTAATCTTGAACCCTTTGAAGTAAAATACTTGAGGATATTAGTTTTGGATTTCTATGAGAGCTGACTTAAAGAAAACGATTTCTTCAGTATGTAAAATGGCATGTGTAAGTGGTACTTGTCTGATTGCCCTGTGGTAAATTAACTAGTCCAGTTAATAGCATGAGGCACCTCTAGAATTAACTGAAAATCATCAGTTTATTTGTTGGGTTGATATTAAGTATTTGTAAGTGCATACTGTATTAATGTTTTATTTCTTTAAGTGATACCGTAACTAAACAATGATAAGTTGCCTTTTTGGTGTTTTGTGTTGTTATGGTTTGTTTTTTCCCTGGAAGACAAGATGTTGATGTAGGCATTGTGTTTCTAATTGCTGTACTCCCTAAAGAGACTGCACAGCTCTTATGTTTAGCACAGCTGTTGTAATAGGGAACACATCAAAACAAGTCTCACTTACAGGTTTTGCATGGAATGATCAGCAAATGCCACAAAAGTATAGCCAGTACAGGAACAAAAAAAGTTATTTTTATGTATAGAAACAGACACCTACACAAATACAGATGTGACATAAAGGACATTTATGTAGCAAATATCTCAGAAAAGACATAAAACTTATATGCATTAAGTTGACATTCTTTATATAACATGACAAACTATATATACAGAACAAGTCTAAAATGCCACCAAGCCCTGAAATTTGAAAATTTGAGACATGTAAATATAAATATGCAGTAGTGTGGGGGAGTCTGGTCAGTTTTAGAACATGTCCCACTACCAAATCATAGGAATTTAAGCTGCAATTTCACTAACAGCTTCTACTTAACTGTAACTAAATTTACACATTTGTAAAAAGGGACAGTCCTACCTTCAGGCTGGCATTTGTATTTCTTTAAACTCCAGCAAGGTATTAAGCTCCAGCAGCTTCTGAGATTGTGGAACTGATCTTTCTCAGAATATTTTGGTTTCCTGATCTGGCTTGTCATATGTGCAAGTACTTGTACAGACACAGCAAGCAGCGACCTGAGCCCAAGACCACTCCATGCAACAGCAGCCTGGACTTACACCACTGGGGTCAGGGTAAAGAGCTTCCACATGAAATGCAAGAAAGGCCAACCAGAATGCAAAATGTGATTTGACAATAGTTAAAGTTCCCCATGATTTCAACCACAGATTAGTAGCATTGAAATTAGGCAAGTATTTATGTCTGAGGTATGAAGGGATAGGGATGTTGCAATGTATTTTTCATTCCTTTATGGATTAAATAAGAATGGAAAGCACACATCTAATGCATATTTCATGACTAGGAATAGTAGGAGCTATCGCCACAAAAAACTCAAAGGTATGGAACCATTTGGCTTCAAATTCTTGTTGGAAGCATTATAAGTGTTCATAATATTTCTGTGAAAACATTGTGCCCAGAAATTTGCTTTAAACACTAAAATGTGACACACTAGCTCACAGGGATTCAGTCTTCAACAGCCAAAATTATGATTCAGGGGATCTTAGATATCAGACTTGTATTCAGGCCTTTATTATAGTGAATTTGTTAAGTCAAATATATGCAGAGATGAATAATGCTAGAGGATTATAGAATTTGGAAAAAATGAAACCATTAAACAGGTCATACAGGCTGGTCTTTTTGATCCAACATGTCTTCTGGATAAATTAATATTTCTGACAGTGTAAATAAATGCAAATGGTATGGAAATAAAATATTGGGTCTTTGCATAAACTATTATATGGGCTGTCATCATTGCTGTTGTGAAAAGCATAAAGACATTGTTCTGTACATGAACCTAAACACTCTGAATTCACATGGTCAAATGCTGAGTAGTCATCTACCAGAAAAGACTTTATTGGGTGAGAAGCATGTCCCTTTCAAAAATGTTATCCCTAAGATGTTTTTTTTTATCCAGCACACTTCTGTACTACTCCTATGTATAGAATAATTTACTTTGCAAAAGACCCCTAAGACCATGAAATCCAAGCATTAACCCAACACTGTGAAATCCACCACTAAATCATGTCCCAAAGGGCCATATCTACACATCTTTTAAATACCTCCAGGGACAGCGGCTTAACCAGTTCCCTGTGCAGCCTGTTACAATGTTTGATAATCCTTTTGTGAATAAATTTTTCCTAATATAAAGTCTAATCCTTCCCTGGGGTTCACCAAGGTCTATAATCCAAATATCCAAATGTGCATCAACTTGTCTAAAGTTAAATACTTACACTATTAAAATATATTAAAAAAGAAATGTATAAAACCACATGTAAATATATAAACTTGAAAGATTTGTCCATATTTTAGTTTTGTCTTCCACATTTACATATTTTTCCTTCTTTCATATTTGTTTTTATTGTTGAATATTTCCTCCTCTGTGGAAATATTAAGGTTGTGAAATTTGTATTACTATAAAATAGATTTAGTGCTTAAAAAGCCTCACTATTTGTGTATTGAAAGAGGATTGATTTTTCTTTTATATATACAGGTAGTAAAACAGCCTATGAAAAATACTGAAGAATCTGAAATAGATGGAAAAAATATTTATTGTACACTTGGTACTTGAAAGCCTAGAAATATAACAAAGAAGGAAGACTACTGCAGAAGCTGAGGGCTACGGTGGTCACAAAATAATGAATGCAACTCTTAGAACAACAGGTTGGTATGTCAAAACTGTGGAAAAATGTTGGTGGGTAGTTTAATTTGTTTACAAAGTAACTTACATTTCTGAACAATGAAAGAGAGAAATTTTACTAGGACGTTTGGTGTCCCAACTTAGCTCTGGCATAGTTAGAGAATACGAACGATGAATCTGAAAACAGTTGTTAAATTCATCTGGAGAACATATCACATTATACTATCTTGGAAAATCTATTGCACTATCTCTATTTGAATAAGAAATCCTTAGGAATCACAAGGACCATGTAGGTCACAGAACCAAACCATCCAATACTGTTACAAGCATGAGAAATATTTCCTTTAAATGGGTCCACAAACTGTCTCTTTACCTGGCCTTTTATTGAGTAAGTTGAACACACAAGCACCACCACAGTCATCTGTGTTTAAGCCTCAAAAGATTCAGGATCAGGGGAAAAAAACAGATGACAGATTCATATTCTGCAGATGACAGTTTCCTGAAATATCAAATAATGAAGCTAGAAGAAAGAATAAAGACAAAAATTTAGATATACTTTATGCCAGCTGTGGTTCCCTATCAGTAAATTTTGGGCCCCCATACAAAGAAAAGATAATTATTTAAGGCAGACAGTAATTGGGAGAAAAAATATTTTTATTAAAAAAAAAAAAGAATAATAAATAAATAAAAATGGTTATAAAATAAAGGAAAAACTGAAAATTACCTTGGGATGCATAAATTTCGTAGATAGTGTTACGTGCATATTCAAAAATATATTTGATGTTTCTCTTATGTAGCCAGTAAGGTGATATTAAATGTGAACTGAGCACATTTCAATAAACCCATTGAAACTGCTTTGCCCAATTCCTTTTAGTTGCAAAAACAATACCAGAAGTCTAGTATTACAGTTATACTGGTCCCACAAATCACATTGTCTGTCTGCTTTCATGTGAGTTCTGTGTTCAGTTCTGCTAATTTTTGTCTTACATTTAAAATAGGTTACAAACCAAAAATTCATAATATTTCGTCCAATGCTTAGGGTACTTAGAACAGAGTATAAAAAAATCATTCTCTTTTGGTTTAGTTTTTAATTCATAGGACTAGATACATGTTTAGGGAATCTGGAGGTATGACCAAATAGGTATTTCTGTTCAACGCTAGAGGAGATTTTTTTTCTATTTTCAAAGGACGAGAAACTCCATTGGTATATTTCTTTCCTGGCAAGTAGATTAAAAAATCCATTTTTTCCCCCTTCAGATTATTCAAGCTAAAATAAAAATGTCTCCTAAAATTTCCACTTAGTGAATATAGCTTTGATTGGTTTTCAGCAATTTAGAGGACACTGAAGAAAGATTTCTGTTAGCTCACTTCTGTTTAAATATGGGGAAGATATAAGCACTGATGTTTACCAACAGTTACAAATTTAAGTGCTTATCAAAAGTGGTGCTAATTAGAAATACAAAAATACAGCTAAATATTCTTTTTTGTCTTTTTATTTTATTAAACATAATTTCCACATAGCTAGGACTTATGTGAGAAAATAAGGAGACAAGAAACAGGCAAGCAAGTTAGCAGATTTGGGCAGGCAGCAGCTACTATTTTAGAGAACTCAAGTAGTTCTAGAATAGCCAATGGCAGCTAGGTTTTACAAAAAACTGTTGTTGTTGTTGTACATCAGCTCTGGCATGCAGTGAGGGAAAGTTCACTTGCCTCAGGTGCCCTAGAGGTTGTTCATAATTTAGGTCACTCTGTAGGTTGGTTAATTCAGTACTCACTCTCCAAAGGCCTTTAAGGAGCTATTACTACAGGGAAAATTCAACCCCTATTAAGTTGTTTTTGAAAATAAAATCAGTCAGGATAGACAGCTGGAAAGATTTAGGAACTACCCTTTAACAAGTACATTTTATGAAGAAATTAGATTTCTGAAAAGCCTCTGCATCCTTCTAGTATATGTAATAAACTTTCTTTTATGATGATCTTGGGAAAAAATATCTCACTAATAAAAAGTTACAAATTGTGTGTTTTAGATTGCCTTAAGGACATGTCCAGTGCTGTTAAAATTACTAGTCCCCATCTGAAGAGTTTGGATGTTGTTATTCTCAATTTATATGTACTATATATTAATGCTGATTTAGTCTTCAGAGACATTCTTTCAATAAATTGAAACAGCACTACATACACCTTCACTTCTCCAGGCAATTCATCAATAAAAAACTTCAGTCAGCTCCTGTGTGAAACAGAGAAGGGCTAAAAGAATTGAAGACTGGATAGCAAAGAGCTGTCTGTGTTATGATTTTAACACATTTCACATATTTGCTTTATCATATTTTGTATTCCACACAAACGTTAACATTCACTGAGGCTTTACAACTTTCAGTTTCATCCTTTCCTACAATATTTAGCTTTAAGCCTCCAGTTGGAGAGGTCTTCAGCTGATTTGCTTATATTTCTAACAGAGACCCATGAAGGAAATTTCATGTATTTTACTTGTTGAGAAAGTTGGACATATTAGCTACAGAAAAGTTAATAGAGATGAGTACAGGCTCCAGAGACAGACAGCCTCAAGTACTTGGCAAAGAAAAGGGAAATTCACCACTCTGGCATTCTTTATTACATGTCCCACCTTAACTTTCTCCATGGCAGATCTGTGTTTTTAGATTCCACAAATGTTTAATTTAAATGGTTTTACAGTCGTTTGTTTTTCCTTCATCACTTCTGTGTTCTGCTACAGTGTGGAGCAAGAGGGAATGTTCCAGTCTGAATTAGGAACATGATTTTGTAAAGATTTCTTTCCAACTCTTGCAAATACATTATTTTTATTCATAAATAAGGTGTCTAATGTAGGAGAAATGGTGAATTTAAGGAAAAAAAATCTAAGTTCCTATATCTGTGTTATTCCTTTAAGACTGGTTGAAACTTTGTGTGCATAAACACTACGTGAGTGAACCCTTAAACTATGCTGAGACAGAGGCTGTGTAGTCATTTAAAGTTCAAACATAGTTTCATCTTGGCCATAAGTCAAAATAAGGCATCTTGTGAGGCTTCCAGTTTCACGAAGTAACCCCTGTGAAAGTTCTTTAAAGTAACTATGTCTTAGAAAAGAACCAAACAAGTAATGCCTTGATCCATAAATCACCAAAAAAGTAAAGAATGGCAAGCTTAGCTTTATATTTAACAATAGTCTCTAATCTGCAAATTCATGTGGGTGAACTCAGAAAAATATCTATTCTGCTTCAGTATATGGTCCACTGAAATATCTATATAAGCATCTGAATAAAAACAACCACTTTAAGAAAAGTACATTAAACTTAAAATAATGAATAACTGCTATTTGCACCTCAGAATTCTCTTTGAAGTTCTTAAAATTCTAGTATGCTTTAAATTGTGAACAATTCCTGAGGCAAATGAAAAATGAGGTTTAAGTCTGTAGTATGTAACACATTTGCTAGTTTTGTGAAAATTGGATAATCTCATGCACTAGTGTGATGGTGTCAATGGAAGAAAGGAATTCCCCCTATGTCTTGTACGTGTGTGCTTTTCCTTCAAGTCTACTTTTCAGACAGAGAGAAGGCCTCTATCAGCTCTGATTTTGGTTTCCTCTGCATTTGTAGATGCTATTGAGAAGTGAACACAACTTTGCCACAGTTTTCACGGTGGTCATGCCAGTCTGCTGTGTTTTGTTTTTCATGGTGTTACAAAAAGGACCTGCTACAGTGTACAAAATTGCATTTTTCTTGCCTATGGCCTTAACTGAAAACCAATTATCTAGCTGTGAATCCTAATTCCCCTCTCTTCATTAAAAATAACAATATAGAATTTTTACTGTGCCAAGATGGAAGCACAGGGAAATGCTGTTGGCTATATAAGCAAAGCCTGACAATTCAGAGGTCTATTTGGAGCCACTTAACAGCTCTGCACATGTTCCATGTCTGAAATGCACATCTTCTTGTGGCTAGCACACCTATTTTCCACTCATACAGAAGCTTTCTAATTAATAGAGATGGAGGGACCAGTATGCCATGGCCCAGAGTAACCTACACAGCTTGCTACAGTTCTGTCTCCACATGGCAAGCTCCTGCTCAGCAGGCAGGAAGACTCACAGGTTGTGTGCATTGTCCTGGTGTGTTATACCTAGAGTGGTGGTGAAGTTGTTCTCTCCTCTTTCCCAGAAGGATTGTCCTGAGTCTTATCAAATATTATATAGTCTTAAAACCACATGAGAATTTATTTCATAAAGGAATAGGCACCTGGATACCTCACTAGTCCAGTAAAGTCCATTAAACTGTGAATAAAATAATCCTGCTGAGAACTCATCTAGCATTGAGTATCTTCTATTAATAACAATCTTTTTCATTCTGGGTAGCTGAGGAAATGATAGTTATTTTTCAGTTAAATGGCATAAGTTTGTGACATATATTTTCTTTCCAAATCTATTATATTTAGATAAATATACTTTCCTAAATTGCATGAGAAAAAATGGTTAAAGTAAGACCTTGATTCTCTGAAAAGTTTAAATATGTCCTAATATATCTTTTGGAAAGATTTAGTGAACAAAAATACTGTCCATTCCCTACTGTGAAATAAAAATTCCTGTACTTTGCTGTGGAGAAGTTATTCATAACAACTTACCTTCTTCTCAGTGCCATCTTTGGAAGCAAGGGTGTGACAAACCGAAGTACATCCTATCCTATATATAGACCCTATATCTTCTGTTGGAACCATATACTAGAAGACAACAGATGTTGGGTTGTGAAGCAAACATGAAGAGATAAAGAACCTTTTCACCTGGCAGTTTGACAACTGAACTGCCAGTCAATTTTCATTCCTAAAGAACTTAAGCACCACAGTGAAAGTCCAAGGCAGAGACTGATCGTTCCATTCCTTTTCAATTGTATGTTTTGACTTATGTTCTATATAAAAGAACACTTTGATTCCTCCTAAATTCCCTTAAATTCCCTGAAGTAATATTAGCCCTACTTGAAAAAAAGTATCCAGAAGGGGATTTTAGTCTCTATCAACGTATCTGAACATCAAAGAGACAACTCAGGAACTCCGGAGGAAGACTGAGCAAATGTCATTTAAGTGCACCACCTAATTTGTTGAAAGCTACTTTGTTCCCCTTTCTGTAATCTTGTTTGTGTGACAACTATGTCGAAAGGATACCTCTACACTGTAAGACTGGACGCAAGATCACATAAAAATATTATGCAATTTACAACAATCATACACACTGTCTTAGAAAACTTTCTTTCAGCTCTGTATGGGTGACAGTTTTGGACCCTCTTCCTATATTAAACCTGTAAATGTAATGTGAATGCTGAGCTTGCTGTTGCTTTGTGCACCCATTTGATGGTCTTTTTGCATCTGTTACAACCTGACTCTCAGGCCAGGTAACTGAAGTTCTTGCTAATAGACCCCTTGGGGCAGATTAAAGTGGAACAACACTAAGTGACTAGTCTATCTATGAGGCAGACTTTTAAAACAATTTGGTTGAAATAAGAAGGAGGTATACAGTTACTCTGCTTCTTTTCTATTAGAAGTATAAAAATATCACAAACAAAATACATCAAGAAAAGAAAGAAAGAGAAGGAAAGGACAAGAGACTTGATCATTGCAGTTTGAGTGTCTGTGGTCAGAGTGACGGTTGAAGTCTTGATCCATTAAAGGGTGGGGGTGAGAGCCTGAGCTGCAGAGTTTTACAGGCTATGTATTTTTAGGATTACGCAGGAATGGCCTGACTCCTCCCTTGGGAGGGGATTTACATTGTCTGATGCACTGAAAATGAGTTGAGTGGATGGATGGGGGATGGGGGTGCTTCAGGAGTCTGTGATGGTTTATGGATCCTTTTAATGACATGACCAATGAGGGCAATGCCTTCAGACTTATTTGTGAGCTCCCAATACCTTCCCTGAGGGGAGTTTTCCTTACCAGAAAGGAGCACACTGATATGATAAAAAGCCCGACCCCACCTCAAAAGGAACTGTTTGGTGGCCTTTCCCCTGGCTGTTGCAAAACACCTTGCTTAAGGCATGGGTCCTGGGCCATCAGGGAAACAACAGCAGGGCTCAACCACCACACCCATGCAAAAATCTGTCCATCACAGCCACTTCTTTACAAACAAGTAAGACTAGAAAATACACAGAGGTGATGTAAGCAGCCTGCTTCTTTCTATTCATTGTCAGACAGAAACCAACCCCAACCTGTTCTGCTGATGCTGTGAAGGATAAGGTTATGTATGAAGCAGATGTAAATATAATAGGATCAAATTTCATTCCATTCCTCTCTAGGTGTCTCAGTCAAGACAGGTGGGTGGAACTGAAGTCTCCTTGCAGGTTGACCATGAGGTGCTCCTCATAGCATATTAAATTACCATATATGTGTCGACCAATCAGCCTGCTGCAGCTATTCCTAAACTTGCAAATTTGCTGTCTGAACAAAGTCTGGTTTAAATATGACCATAAGATGGTTTTATGCCATACAAATATGCCATTACCTTCTAATAATTTTGTGTTTGTTTGTTTTATTTTTCAGGTTTTTCTGTCTTTCCTAATAAATGTCACAAGTACCATTATGGGTGTAATTTGACATGAACAAAAAATGACTTATTTACAATGTTTTCTGTGCATATACTGAACACATATATGTCTTGTGGAAAAAAGAAACAAAAAAGGCCAGTGAGCTTTGTGGACAAATATTGTGGTTTTTTTATTCCCCTTTGCATAAAATAAAGGTTATGTGTCAAAGAGAAGATTAAAGAAAACCTGACATACAAATGTCAAAACATTATTTTAGAGACTTTTTTTTTAAGCACTGAAACTGTTATAAATGATAAAAAACAAGTAAACTCAGAAACAAGCTGAAAGTGTCATTTAGAAACAATATTGACAATGAACTAATATTGAAATACCTACTCATAACCTTGTATACTTCACTGATCTCAGCTAAAAAAAAGACCTGAAGATAATAATAATGATAATGATAATAATAAATAAATAATCAGAACAGAACTAAAACAACCTACCCCCAAGAAAACCACCCAAGTTTGTACCTCTACATAAAACAAACAAACAGACAAATAAAACCCTAGAACACCAACCAAAAAAACAAAACAACAAAACAATTGCTTTCCAGTTACTTTCTTGTGGTATGAAATTTAGGCTGGACAAATGTAGGAAAACCTTAAACAATATCTTTCTTTATTCTTTCAAAAGCCATTACATTATTATCTAATTTTTGAGTTGTTCCCACATTTTCAAGTTTGGATGGAGAAATACCTCTGACAAAGAAAAAAATAACTGTAGACATTAAATCACTTCTTTGCCCTTTCAGTACTGAATTTAAATGATATTTAATATCTTATGCACAGTGTTGTTATGGCACCACATTAAATTTAAAAGATTTTGGGTATGGTCATGAATATCAGTCAAGCAGACCCAAATCTTAAAAGCCTAACTTCTTTGAAAGCATTATGTTTAAAATAGTTTTTACTCAACCATTACATATCTTTCAGGTAGTTTCTTTCTGTCCCAAAGGTTTCGTGCCACTCCCAAGGTTCACCCAGTCCCCAGTAATGATGAATACAGAAAATTGCACTCCATCTTCAACACCTGCTGAAATCAACAGTGGGATAGTATCTACAGAATACATTTGAATAAACTTTAAAAAAAAATTATAGGGTTTCTTCTTTCCTATATGCATATTTTGCGGGTGAACTATACTGATAGATGAATAGCTGACTCTTTATAAAAGTATCTATGATGAGAGAGACTCCAGCCTCCCAAGTAATGTTCTGCTGTCTTGTCTTTAGCCTGAATCCTCCTTGTAGAAATTTAAGATTATTATTTCTTTTCTTCTCCATATCTGCAATAAAGAACAGATTATTTCTAATGGGAAATTATAGAAATAGAACAGATGGTAACTTTGCATTTTGTTATTGCATGTTATCCTCCTTTAAGGAGAGGGATTAATTCAGATACTTCTCTGTAGAGAGAAGAGACATTTCTTCTCAGGAAGCAACAGAAGTTGGCAGAAAGCAGGCTTCTGGAAACTGCATGCTGTGGCAAGAAGAAGAGAGTGAGAAAGTCACTTGAATTATGTAGAAGTCTGCAGGTGGAAGAGAACCCGAGCTGCTGAGAAGAAATAAGGAGCAGAAGAAAAACTTCAGAGGTGTTGCAGAGGGAGCATAGAAAAATGGTCTTTATTTTCTGTGTCTTAGTCACTGAACAGGATGAAAGTTAAGCAGTGAGATGGGAGACATAACTGCATATGAATCCTGTATATTTCTAATCTGTCTGTATTTTAAAAGCTAGGAATTCCATTTAATAGTTTAATAATCCATGGCTTTTGTGAGTTTAAGAATAATTTATTCTTCTTTGGGTATTTTGCTCTAAAAAAATAGGCATAGGATTAGTACAAAATCCTGGCTTCAAGTCCTTGCCTCAGGAGCTTCCTAAATTTCTGTCATATTTGTTGCTGTGCTATGACTTTAACAATAAATACAAACATTTCCTGAAGTGCAACATGTGAAACTATGTAGACTGCTCCAAGTGAGACCTTACCAATCTGTATAAAGCAGGAGGATGTGTAAACATCTGAATTATTACACAGATAGGAATAATGTAATAAGTAGTCCACAAGTCTGTCAATAATGGCTTTCTGAGAGATTTGTACTCCTAATGTCAGTACATTAGCAACCACCCATTTGCCAAAAACTCCAGAGCCTTTCTTGGAGAATTGCCATATTCTGGATGGTTTATATCCTGTTCCAGTACAGATGGCTATATCCATTGTGTGTAGTAATTTGTAATTCTACCATTTGATCTATTCCTATGTCTTTGTGGGTTTTTTTTATTTATTTATTCCAGAATGCAGGTATACAGTGATAACACAGAACTGAGTCAGAGTCAAGACAAGTTCCTTTTCACCAAGAAGAGCGGTTCTATCCCTTGAAAATTAATTAATAAGGTTTTTGTGTTACTGTGGTTCAGTCTTCATTCTTTTTCTGTGATTTGCTGTTGGGCATGTAATAAGAAATAGTATTTAAAGCCAATATGACATCATAAATTGCCTGCTTTTTTCTGAATTTGAGGTTACTTAGTGTTACTGACCAATTGATGTAGTGACATCTGAGCCACACAGGCACTTTGGAAACTCCTGCACTCCAGTTACAGGCTTTTATACTTTTCAGCCATCCAGGGTGGTATTGCTCAGATACCAGCCTCAGCTGTGTGCTTCAAAATGTGTTCCTAATATGCTTCTTTCAGGAAAAAGTTTTCTTGCCACATTTAATTTCCCTTTTCAAGTTCTTGGTTATTTTTGTCATGTTGTGTCATGTGTTCTTCTCCTGGCTATTGCTGTTTCCCTTATGTCTGACATGAATTTCTTAGTTTGCTCAAGCCTGTATTCAATAACCAACATGAAACCAATCACTTTTAGTATCAGGAAGTGCAGTCTTTAACCGCTGACTGATATTGATAAGCTTTTGTGTCTTCAATATACAGATTTGTTTCTTTCCCATATTCAGCTGCTTGTTTTTGTTACTCACGTCATCATACAGATGTACGAATTTCACCAGATAAATAAGAGATCTTCTGCATCTCACATTTAGGTCTCACCTGCATAAGAACTAAATCAAATACACATTATTTACTGTTTTTTAAACATTTATGTTTTAATGAAATGTAGCAGTAGTTCCAAAATTCCAAATTTGGCTTGTATAGCACTGCTTCATCCTTGCTCCCCTCATTCTTCCCTTACCAAATTCTTATTACTCTGTCAGAAGACGAAAACAGCTTGGTTTGATTTGATTTATTCTTGAAAAACCCCTGTAGTATAGGGTCTCAATCACCTCCTTATTATCTCCACAGTGTTTAAAAGTAGTTGTTGGCTAGCTTTTTTTTTTGTTTTAAATTTTAAAAATATCTGGTTTTAATCTAAGGAACAAAATCAGACTAAATACTGTATAATTCTCCAGCTTCCTATTGTCTCTTCTTTTATGAACAGGGATTTTTATTTTTTCAAATCATTTGGTACCACAGCTGCCTTCCAAGAGTTTTCAAAGATAACCACAAAAAGTTTTTTTGATTACATCAGCCAGTATCTTAGGATGAAGTTCATCAGATCACATTGATTTAAGTTATCTAAGTGCTTGCAATTCATGTCTTTCCTATTCCATATTGAGATCTTTTCCTTTTGTTGCTGATATTAATTATGCTAAGCACTTCTCCTTAATGGATGTTTTTACTGCAGATTGGTGCAAAAAAAAATCATTAAAAGCTTCATCCTTCTGTGTGTTATCTGTGCATAGCATTCCTTCTTGATTAGTCGCAGAGCAATGTCTTCTTTGGTCTTCCTCTTATACTTAGAAACTGATTTCTTGTCATTCTTATGCCTTTTGCTAATTGCATCTCATTTGTGTCTTGACCTTTCAATCTTTTTCTTCTATCGTTAGGCTTTATTTTTCTTTTGAGTAATCTCTCCTAATTTTTAGTTTCTAAACACTTCCTTCTTCTCTTTGAGGCCAAAGAAGAACTCACAGTTTATCTAAGTTGATCTCCTACTAAACTTTCTACATTTTTTCTGTTTAAATACTTAGGCTTGCGGTGTTATAACTTTGAAGAGTCGGCAGCTTTTCACAAATTGCCTATTTCCTTAGTTTTATCTGCTAAAGGATCTGCTCACTGCTGAATTTCCAAGCCTATTGAAGCTAACCTTTATGAGTAAATCAGTCTTCACAGTTCAAGGTGACTCAGGAAATGCATTGGGTAATCATTTGTGACCTGGTAATATTTACATTATGTTTTATTTCTTTGTAATGAAAATATTAGAAATAATGTTCTTTAAATGCCTTGCATCCATTCAAACTTGACATTTCTACAATGCTTTTCTTTTTGATTCCAGTTATTTCTACTGCCAGGACTTTACTCTTTTTAAAAATAAGCTTCTGTTTTTTTAAAAAAGGATGTCACCAGCTAGGACAGATCTAGATGTTTTCCAGGTACCATAAAAAATGTGAACAAATATTCTGCTGTGAAAGACATGTAATGAAATCACATGTCTCCTCACAACTTAAATCAGTTGTAAGGACAGTGATGTGTTGTTACAAAACAAACATACAGAAAAATAGGAAAATAAAAATCTTCCCTTTGCTTCCTTTTAGAATTATTTTTAAAAATTATATTTGCTCAATATAATTTTACTTTAATTCCAGACATGGATATCTCAGACCATAATTGCCCAACTGAATGTTTATGATCAGCTTTGTTAGAGGGTTGACATTTATGCATAAATGAAATAGATTATACATAAATATATCCAGATTTTTGTTATTAATCTATCGAGTCTCTGCTACATATTTCAGTATATGCAGTTATTAATCTATCGAGTTTTGTTATTAATCTATCGAGTCTCTGCTACATATTTCAGTATATGCAGTTCTGCTCTGTAAAGGGGCTATACTGGGCTCAGAAGGTAATGAAAAAAGAAGAAATGCAAGACTCTCAATGCTCTATAGTAAGAAGAAAGGATCAAGGGAGCAGATGTTATTTAAATGTTCTTGCTCAAGTGGCAAAATTTTCCATTGATATCTGGCTATCTTGTATTTTCAGAAACCTCCAAAGTGGAAAATTCTGCTGGAAATTCTAAAACAGGCCATAGAATATTTTTTTTCCTGTTAGGTGCTTACTTTCCTACAATACTGCATGAGCACCACAAAAACAGGACACTCTTTGATGTGAGTTTGTTAAAAACTTTTCTTTATTGCTACCTCCCAAAAAAGGCGTAAGATATATAATCTGTATTTGAGTCCGGATTATCTTTAAATACCAATTAACATACTTAACATTCTAAATAGCTGAATTGGAAGATCCTTTAATTCCAGGTTAAATTTCTTGCTGCCTTTTTTGAGTTAGAAGCAACTTTATCCAGTTGCTCCTGACCTCCATCAAGTCATGAAGATTTCTGTCCATTTCTTCAAAGTTCTGACTAGGCCTGTTCCCTGTCAACCACTGCATTCTCTCTACTTCTGCTGCAGGATTCTTGCTTTGACTCCCTCACTGCTCCCTTTGCACAATATTGCACCCTGGATTCCCCAGATTCAGAGGATTACCAGGAAAACAATCTTCTAAGGCTCAGTTTAATTCACTTTTTGAAAAAAAAATGTAACGTGAAAATTGAGCTCAAAATAGTCAACTATTCTCATTGCCCAAGCTAATCTCCTTTAGAAATTACCAAGTCCTTATCAGTTCAATATATTCTGATTCTTGTCTGATTATAAGGTATAAATACCTGCATGATATTGCTTGCAGGAGGGGAAAAAATTCTGCAGTGAAATCATTCATTTTAGTGGATTTTTCATGTTGAAATACATGGAAACAGATTAGGCCCACTTGGAAAATTCTAGGAACTGTTAAGTAGTTAAGGTGTTTTATTTGTTTGTATATGCTTGCCACCTATTCTTGAAAGCAGATGTCAGGGAGAAAACAAGGGTCTACAGAGGGCTATCAGTAGCATAGGAGCTAATTTATCTGATATAAGTTGTGAGACAATCAGTGCAGAGAGGGAAGGGAAATAAATTTATAAACACAGGGGATTGAATTAGGGCTGTGTGACTAGAAGGTAAGTGATTTAACATAAGGCAGGTGGTGCAGCTCTTCAAAGCTCCTGGGAAAACAAGAAATACTTGGTTACTAGGTTAAAACTGAAATATTTTTTATTTGTAAGGACTTCTGTATGCAAAAAGGGATTTTAGGCGGCTGAGAACACATAGATACTGCCATTTCCTCAAGGTATGGCAACTGCAGGTGAAATCTAAAAGGCTTGGGCAGAATGTGATTTTTTGTGGAAATTGAAGATATCCCTGTGAGGACTCGACAGCTGTCACCACAGCTTCACCTACAAAATAGCACAAATGGAAGTAGAAGCATTATGCAAGTAAGAATTTTAAAAGAGCAGTGATGGTAGGGACAATAATTACTACCTTTTTCCAGGAAAAGGTGAAAAGCAAGTGTGATGCTTTTCAGAAATGGGGGCATCAGTTGAGGAAGAAAATATATCCTTAAGACATGACAGTTTTGGAGTTTTCAACAGCACTGCATGTGTAAAAATGAAGATCTTTCATCAAGGAACTACTCCTTATTTTCTTAAGACTCACTTAGTTAAGGTATGAGGAATCTCTCTATCTACTGCTTTGATTTACCAATCTTCTTCTTCAGTTCCAAATTGCTCGGTAATGTAGGTGAAGTCCTAAAGATACAACAATACCCTACAAAAGATGAGATGACTGAAAGGGCACAGGCTGGTGGGACAGCATTGTCAGCTGCCATGAGTGCAACTCACAAACTTCCCTTTATCTAATTCTTTATTATACCTGAAATTAATTAGTAATTTTTGATGAACATTTTGCCATTCAAAAAATGCAGGTGCCTGCATGAGACATTCCTATTCACAGGCCTGGGCAACTTATTTAAGAAAACTTTGTCCTTGTTTTTGAGGCCTCGGGGACTATCCAAAGTGACACATCTAATAATTTTAGTTTTCTGTCAATCAGTATCAATTAAAACCTCTTTTACTTCATCATAGAACATATCTCCATACCAAGCATTGCAAACCTTATTTTTCAGTTGTGTATGAAAAATAAATAAGGAGATGATTGGTTAAAGTAGTGCATTGCTCTTTCTTGAAACACAAAAGCACACTGAATATATTTATAGTAACAAGAAGAATGTTTTAAGGGGACCCCTTTATGAGAAAGCTCTTGTTTGAGGCTTTTTCCCATCGATAGGTCTGATTATTTTATGTTTAAATAGCATGGGCTAAGTGACAATTAAAAATTAAAGCTGCATATTTTAACAGCACTAGACAGAGAAATAGAATTGATAAATTAAACTTTTTAACTGACATTAGTGTTGATAAAAGAATATTTACAAAAAAACACCTGAAAAATAGCATGTATTACTTTCACAGGGAAAAAAAATGCTGTGGTATGTTCTCATTGAGTTGCTTACAATTTATAGATTTGGTTCCAAACTGAAAAATAAACTTACTATTTGCTGCTGAAAACTGTTGTTCCTCGCCTTAGTTCTAGCAACTTTTTGGAGAAATGCTTTCAAACTTTAAATAGAATGATTTCTAGCATTTTATCATTACATTATTTCTATCAAGTTATCATTACATAAACATTTTAATATATCTTAATGCTTGAAGTTTCACAGGCCATGATATGAATAAACAAAACCTCAGTTCATCTAAACAAAATATTTCACTAACCAAAATATTTTTCTCATTTAATTGCAATGATACATTTCAGCACAATAAAAATTAAGTAGTGCAGTTGTGATGTTCTAAATAAGTATTCTAATATATTCTTTCTTGTCATTGGTACTTTTACTCCAAAGGAATAAAATGTAACATTTAGTGATGCTCAGTAGAATTAGAAATTGTGCCACATTAGATTCTTTCATACACTTCCCCTATTTTACCTTCACTGCTTAGCTATAATGAACTTTATCTTCATTTTGTGGGAAATACATCAGTGTAAATTTATGACCAGAAATAAATGCAGATTTTATTTCATTTCTCTATCTGATTTTGTAATTCTAGAAATAATATTGTGTGCAAAATATGTATATATGGTTTAAGAACAACAGCTTTGCATTAAAAAAATAAAAAATATTATCACAGGATAAATTAATCAAATACCTTTCCAGTAATTTCTGTTAGTCTGAAAACATTTTCAATCCCTTTGAGCTACTTCCTCACAAATGATAACCCCTCCAAAGAGATTTTGACAAAACATAAAACTTTGAGGGTTACAAACAGGCTTTGTTCTTAGGATTTTTTTTTGGTTTTACTTCCCTTAAATTGACTTCCAGAAAACTTAAGTGAACTTCAACCAGGTATCTCATGTGTTAAAACTTTACCTGATTATTCACTTTGTAAGAGTATTTGAATAACAGGCTGATTTTAAAGACTATGAACAGTAAAAAATCAATTAATTGTATGAAGGAGAGATTGTTGAATTCTGTCAAAGAAAAAGAAAGTCACATCCTTTTCACTTTTAAAAAGGAAAAAAAATATCATAATAAAACTTGAATTGAATTTTTTTATCTAAATCAGAGATTGTATTGTGTTTGAAAAGGCATAATATTTTTTTCTTCATTGCTGACAGAGCCAGAAAGGTCACAGCAACAGTGATGGCAGGTTGAGTCAGGATACCATCTTTATTGTATTCATATAATCAAGGTGCTTAAAAGTATTTTTTTCCATGGCAATTTCCAAGAAAAATCTCCTGTGTATACCAGACTTTGCAAAATGGGATGAACCTAGTTTTACTTTTGGGCATAAAGTGAGGCTCATTAAACTGAGAAAAAAACCTGAGAAAATATAACTCTCAATATCCATGGAAGATTTTTCACTCAAAGGAGTTTCTGTTCAGAAATATATATATGGTTAGAATGCTTTTCTAGTTACTTGCAGGGTTCATCTTGTGCCGCACCTCTTTTCTATCAGCTGGGCTCAGGGAGCCAAGTCTCATGATATAAACTGTTCTTTTCTGTTGCTTACCTTTTGTGCACTGTGAGACCTACTGCCTTCACACAAATTGGAAAGCAAAGTCTTGATGACAAAGTCTCATGGGGATTAAAAATGGGGACTGAAACAGCTGCACATGATATTTGAATGTTTTATTTTAAGTTTTTTCTTATTTTATATTTTTCATGATTTCTTTCATTTGTGTTCATGGTTCTGAAGAAACAAACACTTTCTATGAGTCAAGCTTGGTGTGAATGAGGCTGAAGAGGGTGTGAAAACCAACAACTGCTAGAAATCCTGATTTTTCATCAAAAAGCCTTGGATGGGATAAACTTGGAAGTGCCCCAGATTTTTTTCTTATAAAACAATTTCTTGGCCTTGAAATAAGACAGAATCATCTTTGAAATGTTGTTTTTGCAGAATTAGGTCTTATAAAAGAAGTGAATTCAATGAGATGAGTAATTCCATCTGAGAAGTAAGGATTCTTTTTTCCCCACATATTCATGGTTCTGAAGTTTGTTAAATTTGTCTGTTCTGTAAACAATGTTCACAAGTGTCTTTGTTTTGAAAATGTTTATATCTATCTATTTTTTACTCTTGGTGAGCAATGACCATATTGTTTATCTGTCTTTACTTACCACTGAAGTATTCTTGCATTATCAAAATTTAAGAATGGAAAACTAAGGTTTTATTTTTACTGAGCTCCAGGATGCATTGATTAAGCTAACAAGGTAAACGGGTCTACAAATTCTTTGCCAAATGTTATCCGATGCCTTTTTTTCCATGTTTCTTTAATATGGACTTTAAAATTGTGGCTGACATTACCATGATGGTATAAAGGATAGAACAAAAAGGTTTTTTCTGAGAAATTTGACAATTTAATTTATGTTTTTGACATGCTACTGTATCACCAAATATCTGGTAGCTATTGATAGGTATTGTGCACTTGTCTGAATTATTTAGAAAAAAAAATTATCATGCTCTTAATGGAACTTTAGATACCAGGAACTTTCGGTCTTCATGGTAGTTAAATAAATTCTTAAACTAGAGGAATAAAGCACAGGATTTAATTTCAAATTAAAATTAAGTGGATTCCTACACCAAGTAATTATTTTAATCTCCCAGAAATTGGCAAAGGACCATTTGGAATTGCTGAAATTATCAATAATAAATAAAACACAAAAAAACCCCCAAACTTCTGAAACAGACAGAAATAACCCCACAGTAAATAATACAGGTGCTCTAGAAATGCACATACATAGAAGGTATTAATTGGTACAGTTTTAAAAAATATATACTAAATATTTTGTTCTAGATAAAGATGGTGTATTGACCTTGTCTGGCTGCCAGGTGCCCACTGAACCACTGTACCATTCCCTTCCATTCAAGAGGACAGGAGAGAAAACACTGAAAAATCATGGGTCAAGGAAAGGACAGGGAAACTGCTTCCCAATTACTATCACAGAAAACAAAGTCACATTGGGGAAAATAATTTAATTTATTGCCAATTAATTGTAACAGAATGAGACAGTGAGAAATAAAACAAAATTAAAACACTTTCACCCTACCCCTCCTTTGTTACCAGGCTCATTTTGACTTCTACCTCTTCTACCTCCTTCTTCTGAGCAGTGGAGAGTTATGGGAAATAGGATTTTTGGTCAGTTCACAAAATGTTTTCTTTCCTACTCCTTCCTCCTCACACACAGTTCTACAGCTCTAGTGTGGATTCCCACCCATGGAATGCAATCCTTCATAAAGGGCTCCAAAGTGCATCTTTCCCAAGGCTCCACTTTTTCCAGAACTGTTCTGGGATGGGTCCTTTCCATGTTGTGCAATCCTTCAGGAGCAGAGTACTCCAGTGTGGGTCCCCAGGGGTTCATTGATCCTGCCAGGAGTCTGCTCCTTCATGGGCTCTCCACAGTCTGCAGCTTTCCTCAGGACATATCTACCTGCTCCATCATGGATCCCCAATGGCCTGCAAAGTGGATACCTGCTCCACCATGGAGCTGCAAGGGAACAGCCTGTCTCACCAGTCCTGGTTCTGTAGGGTTGTTTCTCTCACATATTCTCAATTCTCTTTCTCAGCTGCTGCTGCACAGCAGTTTTTACCCTTTCTTAAATATGCTGTCACCAGGGTGGAGCCACTCTCATTGGTTGTCTCAGCTTTGGCCAGAGGTCCCTCTTGGACTCTGCTGGAACTCCAGTATGGAAGTGTTTGGCGTGGGAACAGCTTCTGATATGTTCTATCAGATGCCACCCCTGCAATCCTCCCCACCCTCCTGCTACCAAAACCTTGCCACATAAGCTAAATATATTAAATTAATTTAAATCAATGATTTCTTTCTCAGTGGACAAGACCTTATATATACCTTCTCTTGCATGATCCAGTATGATTACTACATTACTGTTTGTCACAAAAAACTGTGATTTTTTTTTTCTGCTAATGCAATCTTTGTAACAAATCAGCATGGAAAAGAAAATCTAAGTTCAAATGTAAATATCCATTTGGAGATAAATATGCTTTTCAGTCTGTGTTGACGCTTCTAAAAATTTAAAGTTGAAGACTGAGTTTTGAAGTTATTGCAGTCATTTAAGTCTCTGCTTTGTATCACTGGTGGTTATAAATAGCATGCCAAACACATTTACAATTATTGCTTAAAGCTAACCATCTCTATTCCCCAAAATAAAGAACCTGATGACTGACTTTTATGATATAACATGAATTCAAAAGTTAATAAATTAATATAGGACCAAATGTAATTTTTGCTTGTCCCATAAATAAAACATATTTTCTAGGTGTATTTATAACTATAATATTTCCATGGCATTACCGTTTCTATGCAAACCTCCTCTGAACTTTATTGCCAATATTATAAAAACACTCTTTTCTCCATCTTGCTTAGACTGCCATTCTTATCCATTACTGGTAACTTACAGGTATAGTAAGTTAAAACATATTGCTACAGGAAAAGGTCAGCAGTGTTACCTGACAAAACATTTTCTTCATGTTTTCTGATTTTTTTCCCTCCTATTTACATTATATTTTGGGTTGCTGAACATATTGTACATACACATCACCTAGTCAGTGTCAGTTGCTCAGGAATAATTGACAGCTGAAATGTACCATAAACAGACCTTAAAGTAGTTTGCAAAGTTATGTTTTTAAGATGTGGGTATTTGGGTGGGAGCTGTGATAACTCTGGGAAAAAGAAGTTAATCTTTTTTTATATTTTTTCTTTGTTCTGCTTCAGTACATCTTTTCTCATAATTTTAGATGTTACAGCTTATTATTTTAGCAACTATTCCATGGCTTTTCTCCATATTTCTGATTGTGAGATGCAATAGAATTCAATCAGTGTATTTACTCTGTCACGGAGACTATGGTTGCAGAGGTGTTCATTTGCTATAAGTTTCAAGTGCTTGTAACCTTGGAGGAGTTACCCTGTGGGTTGACATTTTATGTATTCATTGTTAGTTCATAGGTAAGACTGCTCAAAATTGTGATGAGTTAGAATACCTATTTGCTTAGAATTTCATAAGCTTGCACATTTTAAAGCCTTTCCTTCCGATAAGCTCATATACAGTAACACATAAAAGATAATACATTTGCTATAGTTTTATCCTCTGATAGATAAGGTATTTTTCCTACTTGTAGAAATTCTAGAGTTAAAGGAGAGAGGGTAGCTGTAATGAGCTTTACTGGATGACTTATTATAATAGAATGGGAAAAGAAAAAAGTATTCAAATAAAATTGCAGGAAAGAGAAGCAAACAGAAAAAAAAACTCAAACCAAAACAACAAAAAAAACCCACACCCTCCTGCTGCTGGATAATAAAGACTAATAAAAAGCAGGCTGACAATACAGCCTTTTTACATATTGCTCTGGTTGAGTATCTATCTGGATGATCAATTAGGCGTACACAGACTGAATCATCATGATGGGTTCAAAGTTTGAGGAAGGGCACCCAAAGTGTGAAGGAAAAAGGGTGAATAGGAGACTTCCACTGTGTTGAATTACATGACTCCCACTGCTTTATATTCGTACTTGCTCTCATCAGCTTTAAGGTGCATATTTTGGAAAAAGCCATATGAGGTTGAAAGTATTGACAATTCCTTTTAAAATTTGTGGAAATAAAGCAGATAAATGTAAGTAACCTCAGTTTTCTGATTTCTGCTTGAATCTAAGAAACTCCTTTAAAGCCTTTGTCTCATCCCATAAGCATTTTATTTCCAGAGCTTTTAGCAGAAAGGCTTTCTGAATGCTTGATTAGCCTTGTTCACTATTCAAATAAGCAAGGTCTTGGCAGTGGGAATCAGTGCACTTCCTTCTCTTCCTTGTTGGATTTTTTCCTCTTTTTTTTTTTTTTTTTTTTTTTTTTTTTTTTTT
>VXBR01002166.1:445160-479530 GCA_013400215.1 Cisticola juncidis | reverse complement strand
TTTTTTTGTTTGTTTTTACTAAACAGACCAGTGCAATCAGTGTTCAAAGAATTTCAGAGAAAGGGAGAAAAGTGTTGGTAGGCTATAGCCACGTGTTAACCAAAATGCTGTTCACTGAGCGGGAAGGTGAAGTTATGAATCCTCATAGGTTAAGAGTGGGGCTGAGCTTGGGTGTTTTCTGTGTTTGAACAGAGACTTTCAACAGCCTTTTCTAAGCTGTAAAGAAGGGGATACTCTTTAGAAAAGGCTATCAAAATCTAATTCTGAGATCAGATTTTGGAATATGTATCTCAAAGGGAGTTAAAGTACTAAGCTGAGTAAAACGATAATCCTGGAGACATTTTTTTCCTTCTTTGGTCTCTCTTATTTTAATAGCACCATATTCTAGCACTATTTAATACCTCTGATTTACTTAATTCTTCCCAGTTACTACACAAATTTTTGACACTCTGTTCAGAACATTGCCTAGTCTTTGGGCCAAAATGTTATGGTTGGTTGCTGATACATTTGGAACAAAAAGAATATGCTCTACTATAATTCTGCTTCTTCTTTAGAAAGGAATTTCTTTTTGTAGATTTTGAATATATAGTACCAATCAAATTCTCTAACACACTTTTGAATTTTTAGAAACAGACTTCATCTAGCATTTAAGTTACTCATATGTAACGAAGTATTAGGAACTGGTCTCTGAAAGTCTGACATCATTAATTCTCTTCAGTGTGACCTTGAATTAAATGTTACATTTTCTCACAAGCATGTCTAAAAACAATTCAGCTTGTGAAGTTTTGTGAAGTTTGAGCTAGAAATCAGACCTTTGTTCCAAAGCTATTCTAACAGATGCTGCTGACTCTGTTTAAACTTAACTAGCTTCCAGCTGATTCCTTCTGTCATTTCTACTGCCTCACTGAAATCCCCTGCAAGTGGAAGGAAACGGCCCAGTGACAGCAGTATCTGTGACAGTCTGTATCCAGAAAACAGATGTCAGATGAGACCCCTTCACCGTGTTCTCGAAAACTCCTAGCTGTGAAATTCATCTTCTGACTACACTCTTCCAATTCATGGTAACATAACCTGTTCAAGGTTAAAAGGTACATACCTATAAGCCACAGTTTGTTCTTGGCTTTGGCTCTGTGCAAGAGACAAATACCAGATGCTACAGCCTTATGATGCTGCATATGAAAAGCTAGCATGGCATGGTAGGCAGGAGTAAAAGGCAATTCATGTGGCTGCATGCAGAACTGAACCACCTTCATATCACTGAGAGGTACAGCAGCTGCTTCTTAGGTCAGTGTTCAATTCCATGGTTTCTTTTTGGCAGTGAATAAATACTTTACTACATGTAAGAGAGTATCTTTTTTGCTTTGTTTTACTTTTAGAAAAAAAAAAAAGTAAAACCCTTTTAGAGCTAAAATCTAGTGAAGACAAAGAAAAGAGTACTTAGGTCCAAGGACTTATCAGGCATCATCAAGTTCAATATCACCATCATAAAAAAACTCTTTTCGTTTACAATTAGGAGATAAAAACAGAGTAGGCAAGGATTTCAGATTGTGCTAGTCAACGTCTAACAATATTTAGGTTTTGCAACATATCCTTCATGAAGCTTTGTATTTTTACCAAATATTGGTCTCAGGCTTGAGACATTGTTCATAGTAACTTTGACCTGGTATAAAATTAAAGGTGTCTTATGGCTGGTATGGCCTAGCAAATCAACTACTTGATGCCATTCCATTTTAACACAGCCACAAATGTCAAACTGTACCCTAATTTTGGCTGTTAATTGGAAATTCTTTCCTCGATAATATTAAATGAACAAAAAATATGTAAAAATTCCTCACTATACTGATAAATGCATTCCTCTATGGGGAGATCTGCCAAGGTTGTCATGCATGAGCCCCATATTTCAACACTAAAAACATTGGAAATGATGGGCCTGCCTGCATCCCCAGAAACACTTCTTTGTATCATCACCCATAATATTTGGGAATATTCTCCTATAGCAATTTAAAACAATGTAAATCTATCTCATTTTTTCATATGTTCAGATCTCATGTATTAACTTTTCACTGCATTTATTCTCTGTTTGAGTATTGTTTCCAAATCAATCCTTCAGTAAAAAAGGGGGAGAGAATTTGGAAAACTGGAGGTCCTGCTTTCTTGTAAATTTTAATTCTGTTCACGAGCATTTTGTCAATTTTATAAATAAAGCTGGAATTTAGTGTCCTACATTTATGTACAGTAAGGAGCTCTATCAGTAACTCACTTTTATCAAGCATATTTTTTTGTGATTCACAGAATTGTAATAAAAATGTTAAATCACGGTTGTGTCTGGAGATTGAAAGAGCATGCCTGGTTGTAGAAGCAACAGAAAAAGGGAAGCATGATTTAAGAATGGCAGCAGGAGACAATGCTTAAAGCAGCAGGTCATCAAGATCACAAGCTGACACATAACACTGAAAACACTCACAGAAAACACAAGACTGCCTCCACATGATGAAAATCAAAGTCAGACTTTCAGACACAGGCTATTCTAAGATATCTGCGGAAAGGGAAAGGACTGGAGCTGGAGTCCTGAATATTCCCCTTGTCTCTACGGAAGAAAAAAGAGAAATTCAACTGACTGAAACATAAGACAGGATGGAAAGAAGACTGTGATCACTGTGAGCACCTCGAAGGTACAATAGGCATATCCAAATGTAAAAAGGTAGACAACCTAAGAAGAAACTACAAAATACAGGTTGGGTTAGGGTGGTCCAAAAATATGCCTTTGCTGTGAGTTTCAGCTAGACCTCTTAGACATGAATATATTGGTGCCTCTGAGTCTTGGCAAGTGAGTGTGAAGGGAACCGGTTTTCTTTTTCAAGCTTCAGCTCCCCTTCTACAGGGTCGTTTTCCTCAGTTTTTTAGTGCAAATGTGAGATGTTGAAAAGTGTGTGGTAGAGTTTGATGACTGTTTTCAGGGGGTAAAACCCAACTGAAACCTTACAGCCTCCTAGCTGTTGTTAAGAATAGCTGTGGGATCTACAAGGTCCTAGCTGGAAGACACATATGTACAATATGAATACAGATGTTAATTTGGATTATCTCTTTGTTCCCCTTAAACACCGGTCAAGACAGACTCCTTGAAATAAAGCAAAGACATTATGCTTTGCATTATAATATGTTTTCTTCCATTTTAAGCTGAAGAATTTATTTTATAAATTATTGAGATCCTATTGTAAGGAAAAGGCTAATTTAGCTTTGCAAATTCTGACTCTTTTTGGAGGTTAACCTTTTGAAAAGGAAGGAGTCTGACTGTCCTTTTTGAATTGTTATCCCGTGAAAAATTGTGTGTGGGAGTTGCTAATCTATTGAGAAAAATCTATTGCTGATATCTTCAGCATTTCAGTATCTAGTTGTCAGTTTTGCATTTTTCCTATTTACCATTCTAATCACAATAACTACATGTCATTATTTTTCTGTCTTCCCATATTTTATCTGTAATCAATTCCTTTATTCATTTTTACCTTTCATCTTCAGAAGTCATGTTTTATTTCTCTAATTCTCAGTAATATTTTGCCATTGCCACACCATGTAGTCATTTATTCTTTACCATAAATAACCTTCCAAATCCACCGTGGAATTCCTGTGGAGATGTATCCCTTGCAATTATACCCTTCTTGTATGGAGATATCTGTCCCTCTCAGGTAAAATGTACAAAGGATTCTAATACAAATATAATGTGATACACATTTTAATTTGTCTTTGAGCTCAATAGGGGCCCTTATCCTACATCCTTTGTATAAAAAAAAGCAGTGGTACCAGAGAGTTTAATTGATTATACAAGATGATAGCATGGGCATGAATACTTATTTCAGGCTAGGCTGATGAATTCTTGTAAGCAGCAAATTAATAGGATAGGAATGGTTATCTACTGTTACACCTTATCTACATTCAAAAAATATTGATCCTAATCTCTCAGAGCCTGTAGTCTCCTTAATTTCAGTGAAATAATGTTGTTTATCTCCAGCTCACTTCAGATTAGGGGTCAAGGAACATCAAGATCCTCTCCCAGCTATGCCAGGAAGACAATTATACATGTGCCAGACCTTGGACCACAGCTCTGAGTGCAAATAACAGAATTCATCCAGAACAGAAGAAAAACCCCACTGGAGTTGATGGAACAGCTCAACAGTGATCATGCCACACCAGGTGATACTGGACCAACCCTCCTGGCACATCAAAGGCGTGAACCCAGAGCTGGGCAAGAGGGAGGAGGATGCACCTCTCCGGATATGGGATTGCCTACAGTCCCTCTCCAGGGGCAGAGCAGGCAGCAAGGGTGTCCTTGCCTGGGATATCTGTGTGTATTGGCTGAGGGACTGCTCCCATGTGAAGGGGCTGTGGGTGAACCTGATCAGACTGTGAAGCATCAGGGAAGGTAAACGATTGATAGAATCTCACCGAGGCTTTATGTAGACAAGGCTGCATGATGTTTCTGCTCAAATGAATCCAAGCTTTAAGGCTGAGACCATTAACTCCTGACTGAAGGCATCTCCTCCCTTGGAGATTTGAAACTGCAGAGCATGAACAGTGTCCTGGGAGCAGGCAAAGTCACATCTTGTCACATATTAGAGCTAGCTATGAACTTGAACCTCCAGGAGTTAGCAGCAGGAGACAGCAGTGGGGAAACTCCTTGCAAGGGACAGAAATCCATGTTTAGTGTGCTGATTTCTTTTCTCTATGGGGATCCAATAGTGCTGGGAACAGAGAGGATTCACCTGTTAAAATGTACTGGGAGTGTCTTTGCCAGTAGGGTGTCTGACCTGCTGAGGGGAGCTTTAATCAAAGAAGGTGAATACAACAAGCAGTTAAATGTGGTAATAATGGATGGAATGGAAGGAAATGGTGATAAGACACCAGCCTTAGGTCTGTATACAAAAAATGAATAAAGCCTAGGAAACATGCAGAAAGAGCAAAAGATCTATAAGCAGTCCCAAATCTACAATGTTGTTGGAGTAAATGAGATGTCTACGGACAGCTTGCACAAATGGAGTACTTTGATGAATGGAAACAAATTCAAAGGAAAAGCAAGGAAGATGGTAAAGAAGGTTTCCCTCTACAGTAAGGAGAACTTGGATATATCAGCTCTTCTGTGGGATGGGCAGTTGGCTCATTAGTGGCTCGTGGTTCATGAATTAAGGAGATGCTAATGAGGGTGATAACATGATGGTTTCAGATCACCAGAGCAGAGTGGCAAAGTGTGCAAAGACATCTTTAACACATGACATAATGAAGTCATGGGATGAAAGATTGATGCTCTTGGAGGACTAGAACCTCTCTGACACCTGCTAGAAGGGCAGCACAATGGAGACTTCTGGAAGATGTTTGAGATAATTTACTGATACAGGTAGTGAAGAGGCCAAACAGAGGTAATGAACATCTGACTCTTCTCTTCAGTGGCAGAGGAAAAGCTGCTTGGATTGGGCAATCAATCACAGCTTTCAGGGTAGTGCCCATGGAACTGAAGTGGCTGTGAAGCTGAAAGTACTGAGAGAGTAGCAGAATATGTATCTGGGGTATTAAAGATTTCAACTTGCTAAAGGAATGCTAATAGATCATGAGTTCAAAGTTTTGTGTGAAAGGGAGACCAGATGAGTTTATCTAGAGTATGCAGTTATCTAATATATGACAATGGATGTTAACTGATTTGACTTTAGAAAAGTTTTTGATATTGGGTCCTAGTATCTCCGAATAGGCAGACATCTGGCTGGCTAAGCATTAACTCTGTTTCTGAGCTCAGAGGGTTGGGGTTAATGCATCGTAATCTACCTGGAGACCTGTGACAATTGGTGGTCTGTAAGAAATGAAGTGTAGCAGGGATTTAAATTGGGACCTGACCTGTTTAACTACTTTCTCAATGATCTGGAGGAGCTAATGGAGGATATTTTCACCAATTTTGTCGATGATAGCACTTTAGCAGGGTGAGTCAATATGCAAGAAATAAGAGCTGTCATCCAGAGGGACCTAGTCAGATTATGGGAATGGGCAAAAAAGTTTCACAAAATGCAACAATGACAAACATCAAGGACTTTCCCTAGGGCAGGAAGCACCTGTGCAAGGACACAGGCTGGGGCCTGATTAGGGGCATCTCTGCAGGAAAAGACCTGTGAGCTCTGGCAGACACAAGCCAATTATAAGCAAGCAGTGTGCTCCTGCTGTGGAAATGACCAGCAACACCTCAGGAAGTAGTCATGGTGACAAAGCCAAGACATTGAAGGGAGGGAGTATCCCTCTCTGTTCAGCTTTCATGGGATCCCATCAGGATACTTTGCTCAGTTTTGGGGCCCTCTGGTATAGAAAGACACAAACTGGAGAAAGATCAGTGGAGGGCCAAACTAGTCTTAACTGGAGGATCTGATCTATGAGGAGAAGATGAGAGAGTGGATTTGTTCAGCCTGGAAAGTGACAGCTTCAGTACAGCTTGTCTGTACCTGAGAGAAGGTAAACAAGAAGATGAAACAGGCTCTTTCAGAAGTACATAGTAGGAAGATGAACTGATGAACATAAGTTGAAACATGAGTTTTACTCAGAATATAAGGAAAACTTTTTTACCCTGAGGACAGCCAAGCAGAAGTCTGCCCAGAGGCCTTGCAGTCTCTGTCCTTCAAGGTTTACAAAATCGAACTAGACAAACCCCTGAGCAACCTGATCTGACCTCTTGCTTTGAGCAGGAAGCTGAAATACATATCTCCTGAAATCCATTTCAGCCTGAATTGTTCTTTTATTCTAATTACCCAGTAAACTGGAGCTACTGGATGGCTTTTCCTGCCATCTGTGTTCTGCTAGCAGAACAGTCACTAGCAGAGCACTGATCACCATTTTGCTGTTCCTAAGATTGTTTTGCATTAGGGATGTGATGGATCCACTTTTTTTGGAAGATCAAAAGAAAAACTGAAAAGCTGTTCTTTGACAAATATGCATATGAATAATTAATATTCTCAGGATGTTAAATTGTGCTACAGCAGGGAAATTTGGCAGGCAGCTAACAAGTTAAAATGGCTAATGCTGCTGACGTGGTAGCCAGAACAATGATCTGTGGGAAATGCAGCACTAACAATACATTTGTCTAGCAACTAATGAAATACTTTCAATTACTTAATTAATGTAAGGAGAATTGTTAATTTTTCTTTGTCACCTTTAAGTTTCAACTCAGATTTCATTGCAAGTTTTGCTCTATTTAAGGATTTAATTAGTCTTCCATTTTGAAAAAAAACCCACTATGTAAAAGGAAAAAAAACCAAAAAACTTCTAGATCTGCTTTCACTCTATCAAACATGCAAAGTGTGGCTCATTGATAAACACTCTGGAATTTACAATGTTCAGTGATTACAAAGCTAAATAAAACAAAGGGACACAATATGTCTTTACACTGTGTCTTTAGACAGCTTTTCTTTAAAAAAAAATTGTGATCAATATTCACAACTGGAACACAGTTTTTCTTTGAAAAGACATGGAAGAGAGTAAGGAAAATCATTATTTCATTCTGTTCTAGAAAACTGTCAGAAGTGAAATCTTAACACTTCTCTAGATCATTGGTATGTTACTTGTTATCATCCTCCACACAGTTTCAAAGATTTGGAACAGAGACCATAATGTATTTTCTTCCTTTCTCAGCCACTAGCATTTACATTAGCAAGCTTTTCTCTGAACTCATGAATTCTTTTAAAAGTCAGATCTGAGAATAACCGAAACTTGAAAAATAAGCACAGAACGTCATGAGGTTCACATGGAACTGATATTGGCAACACTGATTTTCATTTTGTAGGCATAGATACTATTCAATAGTGATCTAAGGAGCTGAATGAGTGCATAAAATTATTTATGAAATATTGATTGAAAATACTTAGATTTGTACTGGAATGCATCTCCGTTCAAATAAAAGGATGTACAGTTGTCTTAAGCTTCAAAACAGGAGTCTGACACTTGCAATCTACCATTTGTAATATAAAATTAAGCTGGTCTTGAAGTTTTTACATTTATACCTATATATTCACACTTGTATTCTTAAAATATAAAGATATAAAGTGTTTTGCTCTATGATGTCGTTGGATGAAGATCCATGTATAAGTACAATGTAGTGAACTAAATCCATGCTAGTCATTTGACTAGCCTTTTTTTTTTTTTTTTTTTTTTTTTTTTTTTTTTTTTTTTTTTTTTTTTTTTTTTTTTTTTTTTTTTCTTTTTTGTCATTTGATATATTTGTTTGCTTTGGATTTTTAATTTGGACAATTTTTTTTGAGACATTTTCTCTACTGACATGATCTTTACTTCCATTTACTAGCACATACAATTCTTTATTTCAGAAATATCTACCATATTATTTGGGCTATACTGTCACTCTTATCAAATGTATAATTGAATAAATTATTTTCAATTATGGAAATAACAATGACTTGTTACCTTGCTCATTCACATCTTGTGCAGAATTAAATATACTTAAAAGCAATATTCCAGCTGTCCTGGAATAAATTCCATTACTGCAATTTTTTTTTGACATTTCTCTTTGGAAACATAAATTGTTCAATTACAAATAAATTTTAAATTTTTAAACTCTTATTTAAAATGTAGATACATGCATTAGTGCACTTGAGTTTTAATTTGCTGTAACCTGGTAGTCAATGCACAGGCTGTGCACAGATACTGCGAACGTTTTCAAGATTGCCAGATATACGAATTGGCAAAATGTTCAGCACTGGCTTTAGCATTTAAAAGAAGCATTGCATGACTAATGAGAATAGGGGAACAGTGCTAAAAGTAGAGATTAGCACCAAGGGAGACAGAAGAGAACTGTTTCTTGGCAACGGGACCAGAATCAGTGGTATGTTAGCTGGAATTTCTGCAGATTAAATTTCCAAGGTACCCTTTCAGCTGTCTGTTGAAGGCAAACCAGGAATTGTTTATATTTTCTAGTGAGGTTATTGGCAAATTCAGAATGTTTTACAACTTTAATTCTTTCTCATTTGGAAATCAGTTCTACAGAACCATAGACTTTCTATTATTCATCAAAAGAGAAAAAATAATACGGACATAACCCACTTAAGTGTGGCTGTATGTTTTTAGAGGAAAAATGGCTATTTATTTGGTTTCCAATCTTTATGGCATATGAATAGCCTTGAAACAGTGGAGATATTTAGTATAAAGGAGGCTTGGTTTTGTGTTCTTTGTTCTCTTTTTTTTTTTTTTCCCAGAAAAACTGTTTTGAGTGGCAAAAATAACAGGATTCAAATATTATACCTTTTGAGTACCAGTCCAGCACTGAGAAGTTTGTCAAACATATAGAGCCTCCAAAAGACTATAAGGAAGGCTACAAAACCTGGATTTGATACTGCATTTTCATGCCAGGAAACACATCAGAACAAAGCAAATTATGAGAGATCTGATGAATATGGATGCAATGGAAGCTTTTTTGTTGTTGTTGTTTTGTTTTTAATCCTGGTATTCAGAAAAAAATATATATTGAGTTTTAATTTGATTTTTAAAATCTTAGTGGGTAAGAACAGTTATTTTTGAGGAAAAAATGTTAATATTTTTATCAACTCTATTCTTGTATAATCTGAGGCATCTGAGCATCCTTTCATACCGCAGATCTCAAACAATCCTATGGTAACAGGACCAAGGAAAATAAAACTGACATATCAAAACCACAAAAGATGTGGGAGGAAACTCTCCCAAAATTACTGTTAAATATACCCCAAACTCTTCTGGCTTTATTTTTACATCATAAAAAAGCCTCTTGACCTATCAATGTTTTAGAGAATTATCTTGAAATTAACAAAGAACAATCAAAATTAGTTGTTGTTGCCACTACAGCTCTAAAAATTGATTCACTCCACACTACTTGCAAGAAAATATGCACCAAATTAGTATGTAACCAGTTGCAATTTGAATCAATTTAATCAATCTCTCAAGATAACAATTCTGCTTAAAAATCAGTTTTACCTGCTAAGGTCATTAATGAGGTGAATCTCATCACTATTCATTAGACACCATTCACTATACCATAGGATGTGTCATAATATTATATGGGTAATTAGAGATGTTCTTCCTCTGGAAAATTCATTATGATTCGTCTATCTTTTCATTATGTCTTCTGTCCACTAACATACACGTCAAGTTCCCCTTCTTGTTAATGCCTTTTTCATTGTTCATACAGTATGCTAAAAGAAATGCTATTTCAAATCAGTGAAAAGACAATAAAAGCTTTCTCTCTTCATTCACCAAGACTAAAAAGAAAACACCCTCCTCCCAGACATTTAAAATTGACTCCCCTCCCAATATCTGAAAAATTCAAGCAGCTTTGTTCAACTGCTACAAGACTAATTACATATCCAAAATCAATGAGCATCTAATATCAGTGATTTACTGATAACCTTTCCCATTTTGAAAATGTAATCAAGAAACATATATTTAGGCATTATGAGAGTTTCTGAGGTATCAGTTTGAGTGTGCAACACTTAACCCCTATGACAGACTGGTTGTAAAGCCATAAGGTCATTTTCAGGTCTTCCAGTTTGTTTGAACTGAATGCTGCACCATTGGAGAATATTCTTGATCAAAAGCCATCTTGAATTATGTCTTCTTATTGTAATTTTATCTGCTTGTGCTGATTATGCAACATATCCATTACTGGACTTGTATACAGGGATCTTAAAAGGCTGCCACTGTTTTACTTGTACTTTGTCTAACACTGTAATGTTTTCTTTAGCTCCACTCTTTCAGATCTCAGAAAATCTCTGATGGGAGTTCCATTATGTGTGGGGCTGAGGGCTGCTGGGTGAAAGCAGACACAAAGCAACACAACTTGCTTCAGAGCATGATGATTCTAACTGCTCAATGGATAGAACTCCAGAATTTTAGATTGCATTGAAGCCTAAATTTTGTAGGCAGTTTTTTGGTTTTCATTTTGGGTTTGTGTGATGGTTGAGTTTTTGTATTAAAACTTGCATTAAATTTTGTGATAAAAAATTCTGGTGGTCTACTAAAAAGTAACAAAATATTAAATTTCTTTTGATGTCAATAGTAGTTAAAAATTCTGTTGAACAAAAGAACGAGTTAGTTCCACTGAGTTTGGGGATCCTCCTTAATTTTTTAGTCACTGAAGATCTAATAATTTTCAGGCAATTAAGGTCTTTTTGACAGTACATGTGCTTATTTTTCAGTAGCTTGCATAGTTTATAGTACATACTTAAGCAGTTATAGACATCACTGCTTTTCTGAATATGGGTTAATCCAATGGATTTCTTTTATAATGTTTTACAGATTAATATTTGCTTTTTCCATGCATTCTTGTATTTGGCTATTCTGTACAAATTTTCCCCCATGTGGATGTGAAATAAGCTATACATAATCTATAGCTTGGGAAATAGATAATATTTTCATATTTAAATCTTAGTGTATATGCAAAAATAACTAGGAAATCTTGATGAAGGTGTTTGTTTCAAAAGAATCAAAGACTATCAGGAGTTGAATGAGACCCACAAGGATCACTGAGTCCAGCTCCTGGCCCTGCACAGAACTACCCCAAGAGTCACACCATGTGTCCAGGAGTATTGCTCAAATGCTTCTTGAACTTTGTCAGGCTTGGTGTTGTGTCTTTTCCTTAGGCAGCTTTTCCAGTGCCCAGTCACTTAGTGGGTGAAGAACAATTTCCTAATATCCAACTAATCCTTCCCTGATACACCTTTGTGCCTCTTCCTTGGGTCCAGTCACTGCACAGCAGGGAGAACAGAATAGTCCTTGCCCCTCTACTTCCACTTTTGAGAAAGCTGTGGACCAGGATAAAGTCTTGCCTCAGTCTCTTTGTGTCCAGGCTAAAATACCCAAGTGACTTAATCCACTCCTTGCAGGGCTTCTCCTGCAGCAGGGGCTCTGGGCCTCAGGTAGATCTCCTCCCAGACACCCTCCCTCTGGCCAGTGGAGCAGCTCAAGGCATCTGTGTCATGCCAGAATGGGTTTGAAATGTGAAGGTTGACAGGCAAAGTAGTTTTTGGAGTAAATGGATGCAGAAAATATATTCTACTCAGTCTCAGCAAATGCAAGAGCTCTGCTTTGCTCTATTTAGATGATTTTATATCAATTTACATGTCTAACCGCAAGTGGTCAATTGAATCTGTGAGAAGCCTTCTAGTTTACCCTTCATCTCTCCTTACACAAAAGTCTGTATAAAGGTTCTTTCTAACTTTCCAGCCACTCCACTGGAAGTGAAAGTGTTCTGAACACCACTTTATTGTCCATGTCTAACACTGAGCAAAAGAATTGACTGTCATTTAGACTCCTCAGTGACATGGTAGATACATCCAGCATTTCTGCATGTTCTGTACTCACCACTTTCATATTGAAGATCTGTTTTCTTCAATCAAAATATCAAAGAAGTATAAATAGGAACATGTTACAGACAGCTGAAAAACTGTTGTATTGTTTTGATTTTTTTCTTTGTAAAAATTTTTTCTTGCCTGTGTGTATAATGTCTCATAGAATACATAGATCACCCACAAGGTTACACCCACAAGGAGAGAACAACAAAGTTGGTAGTCCAGAATTTGTATTTGTGCATATTATAGGCAATGATTCATTTACTAACTAAACCCATCTCAGTAAGATTTTATCTTTGAAGGATTCTACTTTTGCTTGTCCTTCTATTCAATATATTGCATGTCATTGCTCCTTAAAACAGGCTGTTCAGGGTTGCTTAGAGAAGGGATTTTTGCTGTCACTGTCTTATTATAAGTAATTGTAACTGTCTTTCCATGTAGACGTTGAAAGCTGCTATTCCTCCTACTTTAAAATTGTTCCCACTCTTACTAATTGACAAGTGCCCTTATCCAAGAAAACTCTGTTTTTTTCTTATTTGAAGGTACCATGTGTAACAGTGAATGCATACTGTAAGGCTGGCAGATTTAGAGGGGTTCAGTGGGAATGAATTAACCAACAAACAACAACACCTTTTACTAACCTGCTTGTGTTTTTTTAATTTTGGAATATGATTTTCTGTTTTCTAAAATGTCATCAAACTGCCAGCCTATATATTGATTGTATGGTTTGCTCTTTACCTTGCCAGTTACTATCCTATTAAGTCATGACTCAGGTGAATGATTTACCTCTTTCTTCTCCCTCAGTTGCAGCTGCAACATAGTGTGAGATATTGGGGTCAACTCTTTAGACACAGAAAAAAGGAATGGATGATGATTCCAGGCTCAGGAAGAATTATATTCTCATATGTACTATATAATTTGTTTTATTTTTAATTCTAGATTTAATTATGATTTTTGTCTAACTTAAAACTATTTTTCTCTCTTTTCTATGATTTATATATGAAATTAAACTCCTACAGGTGTGTGCAGATAATATAAATACTTGTTTATAAAAATCTAGACTTGGTCTTCCCTGCAGTATTATGACCCTCTCTACAGGTATTTACATATTTCTTCCAGGATTGAAATTATACTCACTTAAGGCACTTGATGTTTTAATCTTGAAAATGCATCTGGAAATATACAGTGTTCTCAATACTGAGCGTTCCTTGGAAATGTTTCTGATAAACTCCTGCATTTTTTTTCCCTTTTGATTTGACTTTTTTCAGCTGTCATTGTGGTGACTGTCAGATACACTGGAAATAATAACACTGCATATGCAGTCCTAATTATGAAGATTTTATTCAGGATTTACAGTATTTATGTCAGTTTTAGACATTTGTTTATGGAGGCAAGAGTATTTTTGTCATCTTGTGAGGTAAGCAACTGCTCACTGATTAAAAAAAAGTTTAATTTTTAAATTTTGGCAATCTTTTTTCAGCTATCATTTTTTGTTATGGGCTTTTACATAAAGTGATTGGAAAGTTCACATACATGAATCAAAAATGGTGCCATGTTTTACAGCAATGTCTAAGAAAGCTAAAAATTACAAATGACCACCACCCCCCAAAAATTCTCAGAAACATAGCACTCAACTGGACCTTTCCTATATGCCTTGCTTTTCCAACAACATTCATGAAGATCTTGAGCAATAACCATATAGGAACAAAAGACCCAAAGGTCTTGCTGAAAACATGACTTTTGTCTAATACAGATTTATTTAGCATGGGTTTCATTACAATGCTTTTATTGCTGCACCTGACAGTACCAGCATAGGGTCATTTTTGCATCTTGTAATTTTTGATAGTAATTAACTAAAATAGATTAAAAAATATTATCCTTTATCAAACGAGAATAATGAAGACCATAGACTATTTTTTACCTAACTAGATTTATAGAACCGAAAATATTTTTCAAATGAAAGTAAAGCAAAACTTTTAAAATTCATTTGGAAGATCAGTGAATGCAGAGTAAAAATCTAGTTACAAATATAATTTCATGTTAAGCTGACAATTTTTCTTTTCCATCTGTAACTGTAGGAAAAGAGTATCATCTGCCTGATAGTACTGGTGCTTGTGTGCCTTATCTTTGAAAATTAAAGCACATAAAAACATGAAGGTGGCTTTTGAATTTTTTTAAAATGAAAGACACAATTTTTTTTCCTGTTTTTTGGGTGAGACCAAAATATCTTTTCATTATATATGTTAAAATGTCCAAAAACCTCAGCTCAAGCTCTCAATCAACAATTTGATATTAACATATATTTTCTGATTCCTGTTAATGTTATTCCTTCTCATAAGTATTAAGTGCTTTTATAAAAGAAAATTAATTTTGTTGAAGACAAAGAACTGAGTATCCATAAGAATGTCATCAATACGCACACAGATAAATGACTACCTCCACCATTATTCTGATATTTAATGGTTCTCTTATTATCCATAATATCCTGTCCCATGGCAACTGAAATATCAAAATAAATATATGGATGTAGATGTGTGTTCATTGAAGTCTCCCAGATTTTTAGACAAAGAGATGTCTCCTAGCAGCTTTCAGTTTGTACATAGCCTTGCAATTGCAGCACATCTCTGCAGTGAATTTTTGAGCGGTATGAAATATCTGAACTATCTGACTACAAATTTAATAATTGTACTTTACACTTCTATAATCTTCTTAGTATCTGGTGTAACTCAACACAGTTACTTTATCTTCTGTATTGCTGAGAAGAATTTAAATTCTGGCACAAGTTGGTTCAGATTTCCCCTTCTATTGGAAACAATTCAGTGGGAAGTAGAACTCTTTCAAGGAAGTTCTGTAAAGATTTTCTCCTTTTACACAATGAAAGTACATATTCCTGACTGGCACTAATTATTGCTATGACTAAGGTTCAGTTAATGCTGTTGTTTAGGGGTTTTTAAAATGTTTTTATTCATATAGATCAAGGGATTCAGGTGCATGCTGCACAAAAAAAAAAAGGCTTCAACTTGGTCTGACTCATTCTCATGCCTGTTAAAGGAGAGCTTGTCTCTGGTACCATCTTCACAATTTTAGGAAAGTTGACCTGGACTATATAGTGGTGTATAATTTCCATACACAACTATACCTCTGGAGTCTGTCACCAAATGCATCTTAAAACAACATTTGGACTGTCTTGTTTTATGATAAAAAGATAATCAGGGTTTGAGCACATAGTGTACTTTCATCTTTACTCTGTGTTGTGAATTCTGGAAGTATTTGCTCTTGTGGATGAACACTGAGATTATTGTCATGCACAGAGTATAGACACATCATTACATTAACCTGTGCTGTTTTGAGGAATACATATTTATACAAAGTTCTTTAATTTTTCTTTCTTTTTTTAAGTAAATACAGGTCAGTGTAAATAGTTCTGTGTTAGCTATAGACTCCTCAAAGAAAATAATCTATTTCTAGGTCTCAGTTTCAAGCTTGATACTGTGATTATATATATATTTAATTGCATAACCTAACATATGACTGCGGAGAAATAAAAAAAAAAAAAAAAACCAACACATTATATAAACTATAGGAAAAGATTAATTATCCTGCACTGAAAAAAGTTTTGATCTATTGGTTTTCCTCCCTCGTTGTGAATGAAGACAAACTCACACAAATTCATGCTGACAGTATGGTTCCCTCACCCTTCCCTACTTAAATCCACAACTACCACCACGGGTTGTGCTGGCTGCATCCACCTTACAGTGCACTTTGGGGGAGGGATGACTACAGCCGAGGCTGTTTGGAGCAGTGACCCAGATGCCTTGCTGGCATGTAGATGTCACCATTAAATCAATGCTCTCCCTGCATAAGTAGCAGACAGCTCAGGGCACACTGAGCTCTCCTGCATGGCAGGGGCTGCATGCTGGGATTTCCCTTGAGCAGGGACAGCTCTCCAATTTACTCCTTAGGGCTGAAAGATTTCTTGCCACAGCAGGTGCTCAGTAAGTGATGGTGTCCTAAAATTTGGAGTCTTACCTAAGATTATTCACATATAATCTTCTGGACATAAACTGTTGACTAAACCTAGGACTAGGATTAGGAAGCACCTAGACTCCACTCTGAAGAAGAGTTTGGAACTCCTAGGAGTTCTTTCTGAAGCTCATCACTCAATAAGAGGGTCTCCCTGAGATCATTATCTGACCTTTTCCCCTCTGCAGTGCATAATCATGTGTGCTTTGCCATCAAACCTAATTAAACCGCTGTTGAATTTAACATTGACTTTTTCATTAACTCTCTGCTTTAATAAAGCATATTGTTGCTTCTCTCTTACAAGTGAAGTGCATCACTCCATTTACACCACATGCATAGAGTTTATATATATCCACTGATTTCAGTGGCTCCCGATTTGCAGTAAAGATCATAATCAAGGTGTGTTTATTTTCCAGTTCTGTTGCAATGAAAAAAAGAGATGTCAGAGGCTTGCTGGAGAGTTTAGCTTGCATTTAAATTGATTTATAGTATGGTTGCATTTAAATGATATTGCAGGCACTGGCATTTTTTAAAATTGATATAACTTATTTTCTTTAAATTGCCTAAAGGAGCAGCTCTGAATATGTTATTAAAGGAAATATAAGAGAATCTTACATGTGTAGCCTTACCTTTAGATGTGTGTTTTCTGTCATTCCTATTTTCTATCTATTTTGTCTGTATTGTGTGGTAGGGGGTATATCAGATAATTTGATACATAATAAGTTCTACTCCTGTATTCCTTTATTTGGGATTACTCAGAGTTGGTAGATGCAAAATGGTTTCTCTCTAACAAGGGTAATGAATTTTATGAATTTTCTGGATTATCTAATTTTTCTTTACACATTTCAGGTATGTCACAGAGATTTCTAGAAGAGCTTTAATTTCACTTATTTCTTGTGCATGTTGTCTATTATTTATTTCTGACATCTGTTTATCCTGTAAATATAATTTTACCTGGAGAATGATTATACATTTATAGATCAAGCAGAGTAAGCTTAGTTAGGTTTACTTAGCTTTAATTATGAGAAGGAATGTGGGAAATATTAAAGGTAAGGAGGCCTCAGAAACAGAAAAAGCAGAAGAATTTAGAATTAGTTGCAACTGCAAAGCTTGACAGTAAAAAGTTACAATAGTACAGCAAGCATGGACATAAAACAATAATCTGAGTCTTAGGCTTGGCTAGGATAGCTCTTAACACTGCAGAAAAATATGCTTTAGCAAGATAGAAAGTTTTAAGCTTAAGAATGGAATATTGTGTATTGTTAACAGAAAGCACACAAGCAAGCATTGTTTGAAGCAGGTGTATGTGTGCTTTCAGTGATTGGCTACAACAATTTTCTGTAAGGATTAGCAGTATGTTAGTGGTTGGAAAACTTTTAAAATGCCCTGTAACAAAGAAAGCTTTGGCTGCTGCTGGCAGATGTGAGCTTTTGCCATGTTTCAATTGTCTAAAACCCTGTTATGAGACTGATGTTGCAATAAAAGTTGGAGGAACATTTAGCAGTGGCTCCATCCCGTTCATGCTCAAACTTCCAAAACAAAGGAGCAAACATCTAATCTGTCCACACACTAAGGTTTTTCATTCCAGTATAGCAATGTTACACCACATTTTCTGAAGTAGGCATAGATTCTATAAAACAGTTTAAAATAAAAATGCACAGGTGTTAATTATATTACAAAAGGATAGCTTCATTAATATCTATGCAGGACTCTTGAAAGTCACATACCTAAAATCCCCATTTAGAAATGTTGGTATTTGCTTTTTGTGGCGCTGCATTTTCTTAAGGTTTGTCAGTGTCTGACATTTGTATAAACTTAGTCATGCTGCCTCTGTCTGTGGCAAGAAAATATGTTTTCATCTTGAGAAATTTATTTATATTTTTGAATTATTCAAGTCCAGCCATTCTGATGCTGAGTATAAAGACGTAAGTACTTTTAATATAGTAACATTTTGCTGTAAGTAATCTAATCTCAAAGACAGTGAAAATTTCAATTCTATTTCAGTGAATTAAATCTTACTAATAGAATTTCATAATGGTGGTTTCCAATGGTCTGGCCTCACTTCTATTGAAGCAAAGAGTTCAAGTTCTAAGAAGTCAAGCAGTGTCTAGGCCTGTCTTGCAATCTAAAAAGGAAGAGATTTCTGTGCTGACATGGTTACCCAGACTGAATTTCTCATGAAAGTGTTGAAATCTCATTTCATGTATGTCACACAATTGCCAATAGTTTTGAGGACAGGGAAAACCTGGCTAATGAGTAGGAGCATTGTAAGTTTCTAATGTCAATTCCATGCCAGCTCCTGGCAGACTTCTTCATCAGATTTTTCATCTTGTGTTGTAATGCGATGCTGCAGGAGGCTGTCAATGACTGTTTCCCATCAGTGCTTGATATCTGTTTTTCACATCCATCTACAATGTCTGAAATGAGACACAAAACCAAAAATAGAAAAGACATATCTATCAAATTCTGTAACTTTGTACTGCTGCTTACATCACATCTTCCACAGCTACAAATTGCACTCTTCCTTGAGCCCCACATTGCATGAGGTAAAATATCTAATAGAATGCAGAAATGAAAGCGGGAGGAAAACTAATTTTGACATTGAGTTTGCTGGAACTGAGAGCAGTAGAGGAAATTCATCTGGGAGGGACAGAAAATAGGAAGACCCTGGAGAAGGTGCCAAAAATTTAGATAGACATCCCAATTCTGATTATTTATCCAAACCCTAATGTTTGTCTCTTTGACACTGTTCCATCTGTACTACTATTAAATACAGTGCATGGAAATTAGTAAGTCTAAAATGCTGTTTTCTGATACAATGGATATCTAAATGGAGACCTGCTTTTGAAAAATACTGCAAATATTCTGTATCTCAAGGTTTCTTTTCCTCTAGCCCTGAGGCCTAGGTATCACTGGTGGTATTTCTCAGCTTCCCACCCACCTGCTGTTTAGGTCCTGCATGGCAAGGTTGATGGCATGAACCTGCTCAATTAGAGTTCTTAGGAAGTACTGCTGATGCATTGCCATGTGTGTAACCACAGCACAGCTTGTAGGTGTATAAAAAGATTTACTGGAAATGGTAGTGTTCTTTTGGTCTTGTTCTTTCTCAGAATCATTAGCCAACAAATGATTTAGGAGAAAAAATTACAGAGAAAGTAATCATCCCTTTTGCTCTTGTCTTACATAAAGGTTTGGGCATTTTTTCCCAATTTGCTGGTTTTGCTGTTTTTTGGAAAAAAAAAAAAAAAACCAAAAAGAGTTTTATAGGTTGAAAACAGGGAAATTAAAATACTAATTGAGCTGCTTTCAATTTTAGCTAATAGATGCTTTCTTAAATTTAGTATATTAAATATTAAATTGCTCTATTTTATACTGCATTAATTTAAATGTGCATTATGTTATTTTCTCTCACAATGTCAGGTCTGGGGAAAGAAAAAGCAAAATGCCTTAAGAATACCTTATTGTATCTTAGTTAAATAAACCACAGACAATTACTGGGGTTTGCATAACAGCATATCCTCTATAACAGGGAGAACAGTTGTACCATAACAATTTTTAGGCCATTCAGTCATCTTGACACTGAAATATTTCAGCTTTCTATGTAAAAACTTATTGCTGTTGAACATCCTCACATTTGCTATTACCATAATTGCATCTTTTTTGTCAGAAATTCTTACATCCTACAGACATGCAAAATTGAGGCATGTAGGGACTGAAGAGTTTTTAAAGGTAGTTATGTAAGTCTGTATCAAGGTGCACAGAAAGCCTTAGATACAGATATGTGTAGGTTTCTGGAGAACTCTAAGTCATGTTTTAATTATTGGGGAGGACTGTGGTCCTTTTCCCTGACCATCTATACACTGCACAAACTAAGGGGTAACTTCTTGGCAGACTGAGAGCTACAATAGGATTACCTATTCTTCTCATCATGAAGTTCTTAAAAAGGCATTATTTTACCTTGAAATAGAACTATTTTCGTTTTCATTTTTAGTCTCTTCCTCCATCTTGTGAAAAAACACAGGACAGGCTATATCCCTCAAGGTACTAATATATTTTATTCTTTTATATTAACATTACATGGAAATATGAATGTTCCTTTACCAAACCTGGAAGCAGTATATATTTTTAATCTGTACTAGGGAAGAAAGATAATACTCTTGATACTGGAAATGACGCACAGGATGTTTTACACAATCAGTGTGTCACTTTCCTTTGGTTTTGTCCCAGGCTTTGGTCCTCCAAGAGTGCATTGTTTTTATACAGAGCAGATTGCTGGGACACCCAAGCTGATGTGCCAGGTTGCCCAGCAGACTCAGGAATCTTCTTAATCCTCTTGAGATTGTCTTGACCTTCTGGGTACTTGTCCTGGTATCTGTGAAGTCCTGGGAACTCTTGGAAGAATGGAGGATCTGGTGGGTCCTCCCATTGAGAAGGAATGGAGGTTGTTTAGTCAGGAGAAAAGGAGGCTCAGGGGAGAGAATAGAGCTCTCTACAACTGTCTTAAAGGAGGATATAGCAAAGTGAGTATTGGTCTCTTGACCCAAGTAACAAGAGAGAAGATGGGAGGAAATTACCTCAAGTTGCATCAGGGGACGTTTAGATTAGGTATTAGGAAGTATTTCTTCATAGAGGAAGGGTTTTCAAGTGTTGGACCAGGCTGTCCAGGGAAGTGTTTAAGTCAGCATCTCTGGAAATGTTTAAAAGACATTGTATTCCACATGTAGATGTGACACCTAGGGACTTGACAGTGTTATGTGTTTAAGTTAAACTAAAGATACGGGTAGCTCAATCAACTTCTAACAGATTCAAACAGCTGTCCTTGATCACAGTGTATTTAAAGCCTTAGGGATCTGCAGACTTTAGGAAGACTCAAGCACCCTTTTAACACATGCTTATGGGGAAACCTCACCCTTTTAACCCAGGTATATGGAGAAATCTATCAAAGACCCAGGTCTAGAGCACAGCTTCTGAAACATAGCAGTTTGTGCAGAAGAGTATGAGGAGGAGAGCAGGAGGACTTATAAATTTTCTGTATCCAGCACTCACAGCCTGAGATATGGTATTATTATATCTCAGGGAACAATCCATGGACACTGCAGGAGTAACTTTCCGTTTCCAGCTGGACTTCAGGACTCAAGAGTTTCAGAAGCAACATGAGCTCTGCAAGCCTCAGGTGGTAGGAATGGGTTAAGACTTGCGGATGCTGGGATGTGGGGTCTTCTAGTCTGCAGGAGGCATACAGTCCTTGAGAAGCTACCACAAAAGAGCTGTGGGGAGGACGTCATCATGCTGTGCAGCATCAGAGAGGGTGAGAAACTACAACTGGATTTACTCTAAGACCTTGCAGCTTCAAGAACCTGAACTTTTCCCTGCAATAGAGCGGCATGAAGAGCCTGCTTCTGTAAAGTTGGGAAGTAGAAACTACCATCAAGATTGAGGCTGGAAGCCAGTGACTTCATGTACCAGGAGGAATGCCCTTGTCCCATTCTGTGACTTGCAATTACAGAATTGATAAAATGCCATTGTAGTTGGAGAAAAGCTCAAGAACATTTCTGAGAGCTGTGTCTGAGATACACAGGACCTCTAGAAGGAAGCTGGGAAGAACAGTAGAACAGAAAAGAACATTATTAGGGGACTACTAAAGAGTATTAGAGGCCCCTGCTTGCTATACCTGATTTGTCATCTAGGAATATTTGCTGCTTCCTCCTATTCTGGATGTCATGAAGTGATTATCTAAGCTCACCCCAGCTACTCATGCCAGGGTGATCTGGAAAGCATCAAACATCCAGCATGCAGTACTCAAAATACAAGGAAGGGCCAGGTGATGTTATCTTCAATTCTGCTGGTAAGGTGGAATGCCCTTAACAGGAATTGACAAATTCTGCTCTTTAATAACTGTTTGTACAGTGCTGTTGATTTCAGGGTCTGAGTACGGGATTCTTTTTGAAGGTTAACAGCTTCTTGGAAGAGATGAAGTCCATTTGGCTAGACAGCACAAATGTATCTTTGAGCCAGAGAAGTGGTGAGTAAGGTGCCAAGAACATTCTCAATTAGCTACTTTAAGGGGCTTACTTTTTTTTCTCTACTCTGAGTTAGATGCACAAGAGAAATAGTGACAGGATATTCTCAAGAGGTCAAAACAACAACAACAAAAACCACATTACTGAGACCTTAAGAAAATCAGAGAACTTTGGCAAAAGTTGGAGCAGATTTCAATCAAAACATTTTACAAATAATTAACTTAGCCCAGTCAATTTAGCAAGGTGCAAGCCCATTCAATTATAAGTTACTCAAAACTCCAAAGGAGGAAGTTAAAAGATGGAGAAAAAAGAGAAATAGAAAATATATAGAAAAGAACAAATATAGCTACCACTCCTGGTTACAGAGGTGTTCAGTTCATAGACATTCCAAAGGAGGAAGGGCAAGATGTAGTCTTCATGTATTACAACTTGCCAATGGTTTGAATTTATTTCTAAATATAGATTTAAATATTACATCTTTGACCTATTTCAATTTGTTCTGTCATATATATGGTGAGGCTACTGGAGCCAACTGGAACAGCTGTGTGCAGCTTTGGGCAGCCTTAGCTGCTCCACACATGGGCCCACCCCACACCTTGCTTAAAGAGAAAAAAGGGAGAAAAGAAAAAACCTCACTAACTTAAATGTTTTGATTTCTACATGTGAATGTTCGTGCCTTTATAAGGTTATCCAAACTGAGGTTTCCTCTGATGCTTTAGAGACTGAGCATTAATTCCAATAAGAACAATGAAGTAACTTGAGTATACAAATCATTTGTACTTAAACCACAAATCATAGAAATGTTTAAACATACATTTAGGGACAAATATAAGTGTATTAGAACTGGTTTGGTGTGTTACATGTTAGCAGTTATATTTAGCAGGAGCTCATGAAAGAGGAAAATTATCTAAGACCCAGGAAGTATGACAGTTGAAGATAACTAGAATCATAAGTCCCGGGGGAAAAAAACCAACAATTTAGTCCCTCATAGTCTTGCAAACAGGCATGAGGTATAACCTGTTTTCCCTGCCTGCAAAGAATGAGATGGGAACTAGGGGGTTTAAACTGCAAGAAGGAAGATTTAGATCTGCTATTTAGAAACATATCCTCTTAGGAGATAGCATCACACTGGAATAGACTCTAAAAGAGGTTTCATCCTCCCTTGCAAAGATTTTTAAAGAATGAATTAAATAGTCACCTGCCCAGAATGACAGCTATAATGGTAAAACATTCCTCAAGACAAGGAATGAACTAATTGGACCTTAGGGCCTCTTTCAGCACTACTGTTTCACAGCTGTGTAAATAAGTATTCATTACAAAAGGGGAGCTACAAAGTTGTCCTATTAAAAAAAAAGAAAATCTTTTTCAGAAAAACAAAATGTTAATATGGGCAATTTGTTAGGCATAGGAAAGCCCAATTTGTATTCTAATTAGCATTTTTTGAGAGGGAGATTTTTTTACGTACGTATCGTTAAGAATAAAATTATTTATTGTTCAGTTTTTGAAAATTAAAACTGGTTTTATATATGCAAATATGATGAAAACATTATTTTCACCTTTTACCTTCTCACAAAATTTAAACCTCAATTACTCCAAATTTTCCCTTAGAGTAACTTTTCTCTTAGAGTTAAGACAAAAAATAATACTAAAATGTTTACATTTTGAATGTATTTGATTTGTTAACTGTCACTTAATAAAGTAATAGATGTTCAAAAAAAAGAATAATTGGTTCCTGTCAGGCTATAAGGATTGAACTTGGACTGAACTTCTCTATAGTAAAGATGATCATGGGTTAAATAGATGAATTTACAGATGATTCTATGAAGAAGTCATCAACTCGGTGGACTTTATCTGATTTATAATTTTCCAATTGATCTGTTAACATGTTATGAAATTTTGTTGAAAGTATATATTATGTTCTCAAAAGTCAGAAATAGCACATCCTTAGATCCTGTAATTTAGTTTTGGTTTTGTTTTTTTTAATCAACTTTGAGGAATTGAATGTGATACAGTGAATCTGCAATACTGTTCAGTTTTCCAGCCTGCAAATTCATTAGTCTTTGAGTACTAAAGATTTTGTTTACATTTTAGTGAGATTAAAAGAAATCAAAGAACTCAAAGAAACCATTACTGTTTATAGATCATATTTATAAGTACTGTCTGGACACAATTTTTTATTCTAACTTCGTCATTTCACAAAGTGAAAATAAATATTTTATGTTCTGGTATGGTTTATTTAGTAAATATGATCAAAAAATATTTAAAAAATCAAAACTTTATTGAGTTTAGAATGTAAATCCATCTGGCCTACAGGGCAGAACATCAGCTCTCACAGAAATTGTTGATGTCTTCATCTTTTTAAGCAAAAACTGTCACATTTATGATTTAGTTCATTGACTTGTTTTCTTCACTTTAATGCAGCTGAAAATATTTTATAAACAATTGCTTTTGCCTTATCCTCCAATTATTTGCCTTTTGAATTACACCTGTCTTTATTGTTTATTAATTTCTATTTTATGATATGCTATATATTATACTGTATCATACCAAAATACATCATATCACATCATATATCATAATCAAGAAACGTAATTCGTGATGCTGCTTTCATGACACCAACTCCCCATCTTCCTTGTTCTCCTTGGTTGAGTTGGTTGAGTAAAATCTCAGAGGTTTATTTTATACTTACTTCATGCTTTGCTGTATATTATTCAGTTTTAACTCCTCTGTCCATTCTAATAAAATGCTTTTTTAACCATTATTTGCAATAATTTGCATAAAATGCATACTGTTGACACTGCTGCATGTACATGGATTCTTGAAATAGTCTGCTGTATCATATTTAAATTGTTCTAATCTTATTTATGAATCTTATCAAGTAAGACTACTGAATTTCATACCTCCATATTACACAAATACATTCTGCTATGCTCAGTACACATTGTTGACCATTAGTATTTCTTATTATCTGCAGTGAACATAATCGCCCACAGCTGTAAAGTAAGAAGATTGAGTAATTTGAAATTATAGCTTTCTAAAGGTCAATGTCCTGTAACAAAAATGACTTGCAACAAGCTTTTCGTATTGCTGTCTTCCATGCAATTCAAATTTATTTCCTCTATTTTTTTACTACAGCTGATATAAACCAGCAAATTACAATAACTTCCAGCTCCATACTGATTCCTTGCTTCTGTTGAAACTGGCAGCCTTGCATACAAACTGTACTTTTTTATTGCCCAGAAATCTTTCAGATCCTTCAGGTTCTTAAGATCTTCTGGTGGTAACTGTAACGAAGGTAAAAATCAGATAAATTCTTATGTGGCATCTTGATGTATCTGCTGTGAAATAAAGTAGAAAAGCCCTACTTGCCTTGACTTCTGCTCTTGTGGAGGTAAGATTGGAAAGAACAGGGGCAAAGATGTAGCTGTGATTCTGTTGAAGATAATCGTTTTATGCTTGGGATATTCCTCCATGGTGTCCGGCCTAGATTAAATATATGTCCAGAAGTATGCCCAGAAGGGAAAAGTAATCTAGAACAACACATAATTGGGCCCAAAATTCCTGATATTTCGTTGCCTTGTATCTTCATAAGTCCTTTATCTGTGTAAAGTGAAAATAAAGTACGGGTGTGATGTTTGACTCTGATTTAGTTCTGCAATTGCAATGTAACACAGAATATATTTTGCTGTGAAATTAGTGTGAAATGCCAACTTGTAACTTCAACCAAAAAGACTTGAATAGCTGATAGTTCTACTGTGTGCCACTGAATATTCTAGACTACTTACCAGATATTGTACTAGTATGGAGTTTCTGAAATTAAGGAAAACTTGTCTTTTTCTCTTTAGAGAAAGGATTCGTTTTTATTGGTTTTTTAAAACTTTATCAGTGGGCTAAAACACCAAATATTTTTCAGTGGATAGGACATTTTAAATAATACTGGAACAAAAATTATTCTACTAGTACGTAATTATATTTGTCCCTTTTTTAAATTTATCTTTTCATATAAATCCATGTAAATTCTTGAGTATAGTAATATCTTGTTTGTAATTTTTGATATACTTATTTTCTTTTTCTGGGCCATGTTAGGTAGATAAATAATTGTGTTAAAAATGGGGAATCTTCAGGAGTAGTGTGATGTGCTAATTCTAGTATTTTTTTTTGCATAATTGCATGGGACAATTATATGAATTCATCTTAGTCCTCCAAATGTGTAGATCTGGCATGTCTGGGTTTTTTTAATGTATCAACCTGTTTCAGTTTACAAGACATAGTTTCTTCTTTTAATCACAATTCTGTAATTATTTCTAGGATCAAAAAAATGTGGATTTCTTGGGAACCTGCAAGTAATTAGTTGCTGTTAACCTCGAAGGCTTAGAATATCTGAGAATTATCCTACAGGAAAGTAATTGGCCCAAAAGTCTTTCCTTTTATGCAAGGGAAAGGATGGGTGGAAGGGAAGAACATGATGTTTTCATCATATTGTAGACTTGTCAGGAGAATGGTGCTCTAGGCGAATATCATTAAAACAATTATTTGAGTGGAAGTTATATTACCAGATTGGTACAAATCCTAAAGAGCTTCCTATGAATTGAAGCCTTATTTTCATAAAGCTACAGATATTTGTCACATTTAGAAATGTACTATATCTGATGGATGAAATTATCAGAAATAATAAAGTTCAGTCAAAGTCTTTTAAGAAACATGGCTATGTTAGTCTCTTGAAAGGGTCATGCAATGTTATGATGATGGCACAACAATGGATATGCCAATCTTGCAAAGTGAAACTTTTCCTTCCATGAAAATGTATTTGCTTTCTCTGTTATGAGACCTTAAGAGATTAACTGAGAGGTGAGTCAAAATGTGTTCCTCCTAGAAACATAAGTAATTTGCACACCATGTCACTTGAAGAATACCCATAGTTTAAGATGAGGTGTCACAGAGTAAATTCCATACATTCTGTTCAAGATTGAAGGCCAGAGTGCATGGACTGTCTTAAGCAATCTGTAATAAAAAAAACAACAACAACAACAAAAACAACAAAAAAAAAAAAAAAAAACCAAAACAAACAAACAACCAAAAAAAACCCCAAAGGTACCCAACTTTCCCCCTTTAGCATCAATCATTTTTCAGTGTGGCTATGCACATATATTTTCTTTTTGAGACTATGAGTATATTAAAACTTTTTAATTTACCAAGATGAAATGTAGCATTTTTGATCAAAGTCTGGTTAGTAAGGGAAAAATACAGAAGGAATGTAAATTACCATTTTTAATCAGCCATTTAGTATGGTGCTGTCATACCAAATTTTATTTCTTAATAAAAATAAAGTTTAAAATTTTCTGGAACTTCATTTTTTGAGATCATAAATGAGTGGTTCTGTTCCCATTTTTGCCCAAAAGTTTTGGAAAAAAAAGTGTAAGTCCGGTAGTCAAATATTTACAAATTGTTATTTATCTCCAACTTTTTTGTTTCAGACATGCTGGTATTTACTTTATTAGTGTTTATTGTGATAGCACCCTGCAGTTTCTTTAAGGAAGACTGCAGCTTCACCACTTTGATATTGCTATATTTCTCACTGAGATTCTTACTACAAGTCTGAAAGTCTTCTGACCAGCTGTAGAGACAGCAAATGTTTGGACAGGATTGTTTTTGTCTGGAGCAGACATACCGTGTCAAGTGGAAAACTGTTGAGAGGCATTAGACTGCTAAAAACCCTTTTCTTGGTTGGAGAGAAACCATAAACTTTGTACTTCAAGCAAATATTCTTAATGGGGGAAAAATCAGAATAAGTCCTTTGTATTGAGAAAAAAATTATAATACATTCTATCTTCTTTATTATGTTTTTTAAAAACTTGAATCTTTAAAAGAAGTTAAGTTCTCCATTATATTTCTCTTTTCATGTACATCATTACAGCCCACAGGTCTCATGTCTGCTTCTTTCCTTGCCGATCTTGTGTAAGAGTGGAATTTCTGGGTTTGGCCAATAAAACCTTTTAACTGTTAAATTTGGTTACAGGTCTGGCAATTCTTGGCGTCATTCAGCATTGACTGAGTATCTCCAGAGGTAAGGAATTAGTCAATAACTTTTAGATTAGTTAACATCAGTGACAAAGGCAAGGAGGATCTGGCCCAACTGAGATATCTTGCAGTTGCAGTTGATCAGACTTCTGCATCTATGTGCACTTGTGTGTCCATACACTAGTAAATATGGAAGATGTCTTGTGAAAAGAAATTTCAGTTTAATTTTGTCAAGTAAACATGCATAAACAACAGTTTTAAAATTTAGTTGAAGTAGAGGAATGCCAAGGTAACTTCTTGAAACTGTATTGTGACAAAAGTATGTAATTGAGACAGAATTGGGAGAACAATAGCTTCCTGTGTATCCAAGTATTCTTTTAGATCACATTTTGGATGCATTTCTCCATGAAGACAACTTTTGCTTGCAAGTACAATTTTCTCCCTGATCATTGTTTGAATATATGCATATATAATGTGACAGAGAACTATGTCACAGGACCAGTATGTGGTGATTCGGCATGCAACTTGCATTCTTCTTAGGTGGACAGCTAAAACCTGTGATATCTAGAAGAACAGGAATCTATTAAGCTATTTTTGGTTTTGCCTCTTTACTAATAAACCCTATGTAAGCCAAAAAAAAATTACTTTTTGGTCTTCCCTGGGAAAAAAATAACATGTTAAAATGACAAGGGTTTTTTTTTCTGGGGGGGTGGTGGTTTGTTTTTTTGTTTTGTATTTTTTTTCAGCAATAGTCCCCAAAATAATTTAACCACTAAATTTATTTAAACTATTTAATTTTAAAAATCACCTCATTTGACCTGCTGGCCATGTTTCTTTTTATGTGGAATGGATACAGTTGGCTTTCTGGCTGTCAAGTGTACATCTTGCATCCACTATTTTGTCTCAGTAGTCCCAACTCCTTCTCCACTGGCCTGCTCTCAATCCATTCACATCCCTGTATCTAGTGATACTGGGGATTGCCCCAATACAAGTCCAGGAACTTGCACTTAGCCTTCCCAAATTTCACAAGGTTTGCATGGGCCCACTCCTCAAGTTTTTGGGGTGGTGTCTTTTTTTTTATTTTGGACACTGTCTTATCCCTCAAGTGGATCAACTGCACCCCTCATCTTTGGTGTCATCTGTAAAGTTGCTAAGGGTGCAGTCGATCTCTTGGTCTATGTCACTAACAAAGATGTTAAACAGTATTGGTCCCTGGACAGGCCTTCCAAGAACACCACCCATTTCTGGTTTCCAGCTGGACACTGAGCCATTGACTGTGACTCTCTAGATGCCATCCAGCCAATTTCCTAACGATCCATCCATCAAATCCATGTCTCTCCATTATAGGGGGAATAATGTTGTGGGGCCCATATCAAGGGCCTTACAGAAGCTTAGGTAGATGATAACTGTAGCTCTTGCCTAGTCCACTGCTGTAGTCACTCCATCACTGTGTCACAGAAAGTCACTAGATTAGTCAGGGATGATTTGCTCTTGGTGAAGCTGTCTTTCTTACATTTTGACATGTCCTGCAGGAGGATTTGCTCCAGGATGTTACTGTACAAAATGAGGTAGCTCCCAGGGTCCTCCTTTCTACCTTTTTAAAAAATACATGAAACATTTGCCTTTTTCCATTCACTGAAGACTTTGTCTGGTTTACCATGGAGTTTAAATATCACAGAAAATGGCTTCGCAAACTACACCAACTGTTTCCCTCAGTACCCTGGGATGCATATTATTGGATCCCAAAAAGTTTATTTTCAGTTTCTTCAGCTGGTCTCAAACTTGATCTTATCCTGTGATCAAAGAGTCTTCATTCCCCCACTCCCTCTCGCAAGATTAAGGGCTTGTGGGGTGCAGGAAGAGAAATTACCATTGAAAACAGACAAAAAATGTTGATGAGGGCCTCTGCCGTGTTGTCACCAGCTCTGCCATCTTATGGCAAGGAGAGTGCATTTTCTTCAATCTTCCTTTTCTGACCAATATGCCTGTGAATTCTTTTCTTACTATTCTTTGCATTCCCTACCAAATTCAGCTCCAGCTGCACTTTAGCTTTCTCAATGCCATCCTTACCTTACAGAGAACTGTCCCTATATTCATCTCGGGATATGCATCCCAGGTTACATGGCATGTGCATTTCCTTCTCACACTTTAGTTTGACCAGAATGTCTTTACTGAGTGCGGAGAGATGACTAGGAGTAAAATAAGAGGATGGAAATTACAGGGTAAAATGTAGCTTCTACTCTCTGGATGGAATGGGGTTGGAATGCTTGAAGCCTATCTCACAATTCCTCATACACATGATCTGTAACTATAAGCACTTGCTAAGTGGATGGGGGATGAAACAGAGAGTGGAGCAGAGTGGAAATACCATAGTCAGTCTCTAGAAATTCTTGCAAAAAGGGGAACTTGATGGTATGAGTTTTTGCAGCTGATAAACATCACAGCACCTGTTCGCCAAGGGAGATAAGAGAAGATGTCCTGCTGCTGAGCCAATAACTGTGGTAAAATTGTTCTCTTTCATTAAACTTGGTTCATTATAGCCTAATTGTAATAGGCTGAACCTGTTTTCTCTCCTATAGGGACACTACTGTGTTAGAACCACATTCTGAGTGCGTTCAATATTTTTACTTTGGATGAGACCTTCTCTGTATTTTGTTTTGAACACATTTTTGCAGTCATCCTCATTTTGCAGTCATTTTTCAGAAATCCTCAAACCTTAACCTGTCCCAATTTTATATTAACACAGAATGTTATCTGTAAACTGATGGTGTGAGTCTTTCATGGGTGATGACAGTTCCTGGCAACAAGTAATATTCTCAAACAAATGTAAGACCCACTGAGAGGTCATAAAGAGGGAAGACCTGCTGAGGGGCCTCCCTTGTGCTGTTGGTGTGTGCCCCTGAATAAGTCAATCCAAGTGCCCTCCAGTCCAGCAGCACTGCTGAGGGAAGGGTTCCTCTAAAGGGGCACTGACAGACTGGTCAGGTAAGAGGGTCTCCTTTCCTGGGGCACTGACAGACCAGTCAAACACTAAGGGTTGAGGAAATCTCCTCACTCTAAGGGTTGAGGAAATGTTTTCTTTTCACATGACACTGAGCCATGCAAGCCTTCTGCGTTCCTTGGGACAATATATTTCTTTCAATTAGCCAGAAAGTCCAGACTAGGGTAGAAAACAAGTAGTTACTGACAAAAATTTACTTGATTAGGGAAGAGAAGCATTCCTTTTGCGATTTTTGTGGTTTTGTTTTGTTGTTTGTTTTTGGTTTTGTTTTTTGTTTTTAGGGATTTTGTTTGTTTGTTTTGTTGTTGTCTTGCTTTTGGTTTTGTTTTTTGTTTTTAGGGATTTTGTTTGTTTGTTTTGTTGTTGTCTTGCTTTTGGTTTTGTTTTTTGTTTTTAGGGATTTTGTTTGTTTGTTTTGTTGTTGTCTTGCTTTTGGTTTTGTTTTTTGATTTTTTTTTTTAAATATGTTGCTGGACAAAAATCTAGTTCTCATGCTTTTTGCTGTAAAGTCCAATCTGAGAATCTTTAAGGCTTTCTCTTCTTCATAGGTCTCTCTAGGTATTATGCCTGAAGTAGTTCCATGCAATCGAACCCTAATTTTATTTTAGAAGAATTCTTCCCATTTTGTAAAAAAATGGCTGGAGGGCCCCAAACCCATTTTTCCACTGGTGAGTTTAAAAGCTATCTTCTTTTTTTTTGTGCTTTTTCCTCTTGCATGATATCAATCAAGGAATGTATTAAAAAAAACATTTCATTGCAAGGGTTTTACATTTGCTCAGAAAAATGGGGAAATCCCAGCACAAAAAATACCACACTCACTTTTACAGCAACATAAGACCAGTCTTCCTTCATTTTGTTAGAATTCATAGACAAATATGAGTTTTTGTGTAACCCTTAAATCCAGAAAGCCAGAATAAGATAGCAGATATTGAAAAAGATATTGCAGTAACACAATGTTATAAATCTTAAACTAGGAAGTGATTGTTAAATTTTAAACATAATAAAGATTTTTCCAGATAACAAAACACACCAATAAGTGACTGGAGTGACAATAAAAGTCTCAGTATGCACTGGTTTAATTATAGTGTAATAATGTCTTAATGCACTGTCTTAGACATATATTTTAAGATGTGGCATTTAAAGTATGGGCTTTCTATCCAGAGCAAAGTATTGCTCATAATGTAACTGTCATCCTTCTTAAGCTTTTGGGTATCTAAAAGATTACACAAAAAAATGTGGGTTTTATTTTTATACAGCTTCTTGAAACATGACCAAAAATTTTCAATAGGTTTCTTGAAGGTGAAATGAAGGAGAAAAATGTACATTTTCATAAGTTCAAATTCTTTCACTTATTATAATGAATTAATTAGGTTAAGGAGGGAAATGTAATACAGATCAAGCTAAGATTTTAATAGAATTTTTTAATATGAATTAATAAGTTCTAATCTAAAGCATGATTTTCTAAAGATAGTCCTATTACTTCATCAATGTTACAGCTGGTGTGGGTTGCAGTGTCTGTAAAGCATTGGGCTTTACTACAGCTGAAGGCTGAGTCATTTTCAAGAAACTTTGTAAAATTTTACTTCTCTATTAAATGTTTCTTTAGAATATGACCATGGAGTCTTGCAAATGAAAGCTCCGAGCATAAGTCCCTGATTCTTACTGTGACCTTCTCAGTGCACTTTTGCAGTGATTTAAAGAAACAATAAATGTTCTGCTGACTACAGATTTACAGTACATGTAATCTGATGGAGAATAGCTGGTGAGTTCTGGAGTTACTTCCTGATGAGGTAAATCAAGCAGCAGAAGAAAATTATCTTGAAGGACTTCAAAAGTGGTGTTAGTGTTAGAATCTGATTACTGAGAGATGCTTCTGTGCAAACTAAGGTGCAAATGAGACCATATGCTGAAGTCAGTAGTAGAGATTTTACTTAATAAATAGGAGGTAGAGAAGTAGAAAGAAATAAGAAAGAAGCAAAGAAGGAGAGAGAGAGAGACGAAGCAGAAGATAGCACCACCCTATGGATCCAATGGCATTTGACTGGTCATTCTTCATCGTGGTCTTCACAGTGGTTGCTGTCCTACAGTTGTTCTTCTGGAGATACCACCTTTATAGAGTCCACATTCCAGGTGTCCATGGGGTGGATGCAGGTGTTCCCATAACTGAGGATAAGCAGTTGTTTCCTTCCTCACAGTCTGCCACTGCCCTTTGCCCAGATGCACTAAGCAGTGTGTTCACTAGACCTCACCTGGGCTAGGCCTGGAATTAGTGCCTCCCTGTCACCAGCTCCTCTCTTCTGTGCTTATCTCAAGTTCCTGCTAGTAGTGGCTTGTCTTATGGTGAATTCCTTCTGTGGTCTTGACAGTGTTTGAGGCAGTTTTGATCTTTAAGTCTCTTACTGTTAGATGGAACAAAGCCATGTATTTGTGCTTATTCCACTGGTATAAATCAATTATGTCAGTGTGAGTGAGGGAAAAAATAACTTCATTGTGTGAGCAGCTAAATTAATCATCGATATTAGAAAGTCTTTTCCCATTGTTCATTCACAGCTTGTCGAAAGAAGACATGTTCAATTACTAAACACGAGAACAGCTACACAAAAAGTAACTGTATGTATACAGAAGAGTGAAAAGAGGAAGCCTAAGTCAGCACATTCCTTTTTACACAGTGCTGGTGAATTGGAACTTATGTTGACAACTGCTTTTCTCATGACAGCTAGTCTTTAAAACTTGAAATTAGGAGCATGGAGCCTATCCTCAAATGATGTCAGTAAAACCCCTCTAAACCAAGGGGTTTGTTCCCCTTACCACTTTCTTTGACTCTGCTTTCCTTTCCTGCTCTCCTGCCTGGGTTTAATATCCACTGAGTATTAGTATTTTCCTCTTTCTTTTGAAAGGCATAACATTTGTTCAAGCTCCAATCTCATCGTTTTAGATATACCATGTGGTGTGGGGGGG
>VXBR01002166.1:392847-438301 GCA_013400215.1 Cisticola juncidis | reverse complement strand
ATATATATATATATATATATATATATATATATATGTATATACATGGTTTTACCAAAACAAGTCCTGTCTAGCCAACCTAGTGACATTCTATAATGGAATGACTATGTGGCTGGACAAGGGAATGCTTACAGATGAAATTTAGCTGGAATTCTGTTAGGCCTTTCACATGACCCCCTTCAACATCTTTCTCTCTAAACAGGAGAGGCATGGATTTGATGAGGAGTTGGTTGCATGCTCAATCGAGAGAGTAGTGGTCTACAGCTCCAAGTCCCAGTGGACATCATTCATAAGTTGTGTCATTCAAGGGTCTCTACTGTGACCAGTACCTTCTCATGCCTTCATTAATGACATATACAAAGGGATCAAGTGCAGCCTCAGCAAATTTGCAGATCACCTCAAGATGAGTGGAGCAGGTGACATCTGAAGGACAGGATGCCATCCAGAGGGACCTGGGTAAGTTTGAGACATCAACCCATGATAATCTTCTGAGCTATAACAAGACCAAGTGCCAGGTCCTCCATGCTGGTTTAGACAAACCCTGGTATCAGGCTGGGGGATAAACATACTAAAAGCAACCCTGACGAGAAAGATTTATTGGTACTGGTGGATGAGAGGCTGGACAAGATCCTTCCTACAAGGTGCACTTGCAGCCCAAAAAGCCATTTTTTTCCTGAGCTGCATCCAAAGCAGCATTGCCAGCAGGGCAAGGGAGGGGATTCTGCCCTTCTGCTCCGGTGAGACCTCACCTTGAGATTTCAGGTCCCTAACATAGGAAGGACAATGATCTGTGCACACAAATGATTAGAGGAATGGATCACCTCTCGTATGAGGAATGTCTGAGATAGCTGATTTTTTCAGCCTGGAGGTGAGAAAACTTCAGGAAGATCTTATTGCAGCCTTCCAGTATATGAAAAGTACCTACAAGAAGGATGCAGACAGACATTTTTCAAGGGCATGTAGTGACACAGCGAGGGGGTAAAGCTTCAAACTGAAAGCAAAATGTATACTAGATATTTGAAAGAAATTCTTTATTGTGAACATGATGAGGTACTGGAACAGGTTGCCCAGAGAAGTTGTGGATACCACATCTCTGGCAGTGTGCAAGGTCAGGCTGGATGAGACTCTGAGTTTGTCTAGTGAAATATGACCTTGTTTATGGAAGAAGAATTGAAAGCAGATGATCTTTAGGGTCACTTCCAACACAAAGTGGGGTTTTAAAATTTTGTTTTATTTATTTGTTTGTTTGTTTAATTAATTAATTAAACACTGGATTAAAAGAAATGGTAAAATCAAACAATCCTTAGGAGAGTGCATCCACACATTTGTGGATTTAACCTCATGAAAATAAGAATTTTCCTTCATATCAGTGTTGTATTTTAGTATTTAAGATGATATTAACCACAGTAGGGGTCTGTAGTAAGTGAAAGAGATGCAGTTACTGTAAGGCATCCTGGCTAGAAACACATTAATAAGCTATGAAGATAAATGCATTTGCATTTATTTTTAAGTTCCTTCAATTATCAGTGAGATAAGCTGATGAATATCAATGCAATGATTTATCATTGAAGTTAGAAAATATTTATACTGTTTGTCTTGAAATCTTATTCATATAATGTTGTTGGTAATATTTTGTATAGAAAGTGGCTCATAAATTCATAGGCAAGAAACTGAAGGACATAGACAACAGTGATTTGTAATCTCTCTGATTGTTGCATTTAATAATAATATAATTTTCACCATGTGGTTCTGCAAAGTCTTCTTGATGCCTTAAAGAACCTAGAAATAACCCACTTTCAAAATAATGTTAGTATAGAAGGTAATATAAAGGCTGGTCTTTATTGGAGGCCTCCAGGGGTAGATATGGAAAAGGTCCACAAAATGCCCAACCCCCAAGGGGTTTATAAATTTAGCAAATTAACATAATCAAGAAAATTTATCAATCAGGAGCACAAGTGGTGATGCAATTTCATCCAGTTCAACCTGCTCTAAATTGTTCCCCCCCTCAGATGGAAACAAAACTTTGTTTATGAAAATGTGTCTTGAAGAGATGTTTTTTGGCCTCGGTTCCCAGGAAGAACCAAGACAGGATAGGGGCTTTATACTCCCCAGGGCTTGGAGCTCTGGAATTTTTGTCTTTCTGCCTAGGGGAAAGGTAAGGAAAAGTACTGGAAGTAGCTACTAATACAATAATAGGCTACAAATATGTGTAAAGAATACAAAGAATATATAAAAGGAAAAAGGAAAAAAAATTTGGCATCACTCTTTCAAATCACATGACTGCTATTGACTGTTTGAATTAAGTATCAGGATGTTAGTCAAAATGAGAAAAACTTTGTTTTTCAAATTAAAAAAAAATTAGCTTCTTAAGAAAATTGAAAGCAAAAATAATTAAATTTAAACTCAAATTACATTTGCCTTATTTGCCCTTGAGTTTTCTCTAAATTATGGATTAGTTTGGAAAATCATAACATTTTGCAGTTAAGAAAAGTTTGAAAGTGTTTTTTGTATGTTCATCCTTATTCAAGCTTACTATTGTGAAGAAAAGTTATCTTCACTGTAAGAATAAATATCTTCAAACTGCATATAGTCATAACTTTGCAAGTCTATTCCATTTTGTAATTAAAATAGAAGTAAAGTTGTAACAAGGAAATTAAGAATGATTTACTTCCATTCTTTAATTAATATACTTATCTATGATCTGATAAAATTACTCTGGGTTTTGTCTAACAACTTTAAACCAAGAGCTCAGTTTGGTTCGTATTGTGTGGCTTGTCAACTGTAACACCATTTCCCAGAAATGGTTGTACAGGTGAATACATGAGGCTCTGGATATTGGATATGAATATAAAAAAAGATTTTACTGAAGTTTCCAAGGCATTTGACCAGGTAACTTTTCCAAATGCACATGCAGAATGTAACCCCTTCTCTCCAATACTTAATATTATTCCATGTCTAGTATTCTATAAACTTGTACTTGAAATTAGCTTTAGTAAAATTTAGTAAAATGCTTGCCTGTTTGATTTTAAAATTCAGTATCTTCTCCTCTGGTTCCTCTCAAAATAAAAAACCAAGTAACCTTTCAAGAAACTGCTGAGATTAAAAATACAGCATTTATACAGATGTAGTAGGTCTAATGCCAGCAGAAGCAGCTATCGTGTCACATGAAGGAGGCTAGAAAAACCTTCATCATTCAGTTGCTTCAACAGTTTAATAATTTTTGTTCTTGTCTTGGTATTCTGTAGGTTGGAAGGTCAAATATTTTACACTGCCTTTTATTCTTAGAACAGTATTTGATTTGATCACTCTGATTTTGGCATTAAATGTTGTATATTAGTAAAATGGCAAGAAAGAGCAATTTATCAGAGAACAGATCTTGGTGTTCTCTTTCGCTGAAGATGTAGACAACCATGCTCTCTTTAGTTAAATTATGCTTTTGTTATTCTATGAGGTGAAACACTCATTCAAATAATACTTAGAGTGCAGGAACTCTTTAGTTGTCTGTGTTACAGGAGATACATATTTTAAAAAAGACGATAGTAACAAAATCCCACACAAATATTTAATGAGATATCCAAAATAGTCTTCTCTGTCATTAATTTAGTGGAGCACTTGTAATCAGGAGGCTCTGAGATGCTCTTTACTTTTCTAAAAACTAATAGGTTTCTGCTGACTCCAAGATACTAAGGTTCTTTCATATGACTGTCAGATCTAAAGAAGAGAAAATATTTTAAGAGCTGAGTTGATGATTGGATTCATTTCCTTGGTGAAATCTCAGGCTATTAAAATAATAAAATATTAAAATATTTGGGGAAAATTGTCTATAAGGTTTATATAGTAAGTCAAGTGAATCTCATCTCTTGATTTATTTCACAAGTATTTTGCCTTTTGTACTTCTTGCACATTAGGTCAAATAGTTATAAATATGATGGTTTGAGTCATGTCACTAGAGAGGGTTGTCCTGAAGCAACGCCTTCTGAACATGCTGAAGGACTCTAAGGAAGCTTTGTGTGCAATGCCCTGTCTTACCTCCTATTTTGGGATTCTGTGTTGTCACATCCATCAGCCATGAAAGGAAAAAAAGAGCCAACAGGTTTCATACAATTCACAGGATTATGCAAATCAAAGGCGTGGTCATAACCAAGATTCCCTAAGGTCCTATGACAGATTTTCCTTTCTAAATAGAGTTTGAAGCTTTGTCAGGATGCAGATATTTAAATTACCTGAAAAAATACTTGCTTTTAACTTTTCAGTTCACCTTTTCTTCTCCTCACCACTTACTTAATGCAGTATTTTGATGATCATATGAAGAATTTTATGCCAGGCTTAAAATAATATTGATAAGAAGAAAATTAACATGAGAAGGGAAACATGTACTGAAAAATCCATGATTTCATATTTCATCTACTTGTTTTAACAAAACTTTTTTTTTTAATCAAGCTAAATAATTATGACATACAGGTCTTGACAGTTCTTTTCACAAGACAGAATTTGGCAGGAGTCCAAAGTAGACCTAATTGTGTGATTTCTTTTGAAGTGGAAATATTTTGCACACTTAATAACTTCTATTTTCCGTTACTATTCCTCTCACTGTATCCCATTCCTATATTTAACTCAAAATTGTTGACAGTACATTTTCTTCATAAAGTTCCTTACTTTCAGTCCATTGCATTGTTAAATCTCTGGCCGTGCTTCCTTCCTGTGGAGAAAAGGATCTGGTTTAGGAAGCAAAATTATTTATGGCTCAGGATTTGGGGGTTTAACAGAGTCAAAGAAAAAGTATTTTATTGTTCACAGTTACTTTATTTCAATAATATTTTAAAAAAATGAACAAGTATGAAAAAGTGAAATGAAAACACAGATCAGATGTCAAAGAGTAAATCATTGGTTTAATGATAGATTGAGCTCAACTGATTTATCTCATCTCTCTTGGCTACTGACAGGAAATCTTTATGTTCCTAAATTTACTATCCACAGCTTGTAGCTTTTCTGTATTTTTAATTCTTTGTTTCAGATCCTTCCCCATTTCAGCTTTCTGGTGATATATAGCTGAAACTTGGGTAACAGCCTTTGTGCATTAGTTTTCTCATTTTCTAATATATATGTTGTTAAATTTTTCTTGGTACAAGCTTCCTGTGATATACTAACATTATTATTTTTCTTTCAAAAGCTTTAAAAAAATAATAGGATAAAAAGTAGTAATGCATTTTCTCAGTGTTAGCCCTAGGTAACAGTAAATGTATAAATGGATATGTATGCTCTTTGAGGGAGTGAGCCACACATAATGCAATATTATGCTACTACCATCTTTCCTGTGAATATAAGTTAGGATGAGCAATGACAGGTTTGTTCAGCTTCAGGGTGATAGGGTGATGAAATCACATGTAAAGAAAATACAAATCAAATGGTCGATCCTTACTCTAATTAACTTTATCCTTCTAGATGGGGATTAGAGCAGAATTGGACATTGTCAGGATGCTAAAGGGGCCCCAAGAATTGAGCTTTGTTTGAGAATACACAGTCATATTACTTTTTGGGTTTTTTTTGAATCTTCGTCCTTGGTGCAAGGAAAATTTCTCTTCCTGCTTAATCTTCTTTGTGGTCAAGCTTCACTGCTCAGAGTTGATATCAGTCTTTTGCTGCAAGCTGCTAAAAGAACCAGAGACATTTTGCCTATAACTAGCTGTGAACCTGAGTTGTTCTTTGTTAAATTAATACAGAAATCTTACAAATTTTCAAAGAAATCAGTTTTACTGAATTTTCTGTTAAAATTAAAATACAAATTCTCTTTACAATGTTTCGTTGCTCTGATAATGGGACATTTAACTCTCAGGGTCAGGGTGCACATGCCCTTGCACTCTGAAAAAAACCCATACTTTTTTTTCTTTTACATACCCAGTTACATGGTATATGAGAAATATTAGTAAGTATTTTATTTAATGTGTGTGTCTTTAAACAAAATTTTAGGCATGAGGCATGCTTGCCTTGAGAAATAATTTGCACACTAATGATATTTTCATTTTGAAAATTGCTGACTTTGTAAGAGATGAAAACTTTCAAGGTGGAAAAACAAAAACCCCTCATTTTTCACATCTAGCAAAGTTTCTGTAAACAGATGATTTATGGCTTGTTATGTGACCTGTCTCACTAATAATGAAATATTCAAATACCATAACCTTTCCCATCTGTTCAGTGAGCAACCGTAACTTGGTGTTTGGCATCTGATCTTTGCAACAATTAAACTCACTCTTTACATAAGTTACACAGGTGATGATGATATGTTAGAGGCCAACAATATTTTCAAGCTGTTCAGTTAAAGTAACACACACACACAGATGCAGTTGGAGCCTGTTCACGGCACCATGTAAAGTTTACAGTCCTTTCTGATCTTGAAGGTCTAAGAAGGGAGGACAAACTGGGGTCTTAGTTTCCAAATATTTAAATCAACCCTAATCAGATGATGGAAATCTTCTCATTCAGCACTTAATATTGACTGCCTTCCAAAATTGCCTATAACATGAAAAGGAATGCAGCTTTGCAAATTTATAGATATTTGGTTAGAATCTGTGAGCTTACTATCTATTATTGATGTATTCTGATATTTCTATACATTTTCCTCATTTTTCATAGGTTTACATTGATATTATTATTATTTTAATTCTTGAAATTTTCCAAAGTGAAATGCAGGCAGAGCTTACTCTGTGGATAATAGAGAAATTAGTTTTGTAAGTGCTGTTGAAATTGTGACTTATACTCAGAATTCTTAAGAATTTCAAATATCTGCTTTTCCAATCACCAAAATGAATTTTCTGTGTATGTTTGGTACACTGGGCATAATTTCATCTGTGTACTAATCAATCTTAGGCTATGAAATATCTCAAAGACAGCTTTGTTTTCAGCATTCCTTTAAAATACATATTATGATATAAAATATAGAGTGGAGTAACAATTTTATAGTTCACGTTGGAATCCTTTCACATTCAAAAGATAACTAGAGGTAAACAAAAGATTGACTGGAGATAAACAGACCTGTTATAGAATTGTTTCTATAGGTGGTTTATGTGTTCAAGTGCAAGAAATTGGGTTTTTTGCAGAGCAGAGGAAAGAGGATGCCTTGTTAATGACATTTGACTGACCCTTCAATACTGAGATTTTGGTTCCCTGTTACTGTTCTGGCCTCCTTTTAATAGCACAAAATTTTATCTGGAGACCTAACCTCACTGCTAATGCCTTTGACACCTTGACTATTCTTTTTTTAACATAACTTCGAGGAAGAAAATTTGATTTCTCCCATAAATGGTACTACTCACTATTTAACGCTAGCTGGCTTTTTTTTTTTTTTTTTTAATTTGGATTTTGTTTATTTTATTTCTGATATTTTTTCAGAGCTAATTTTGGTTGTCATTTATTTTGTTCCTTTTTTTTTTTGTCTTTGTGTGGCCTCCTTTAACTAAAGTTTTGTCTTTATTCAAATTTACTCATACTTGTGATATGTGACAGTACCATAAAGTAAAAATGTTAATGCATTTTACTTTATTTTCTGTCATTTGAGGGAGCTGCTGTAATGTCTTTTGTCATCAACTTCATATTTGTCAAACAGTTCCTTTATAACTGGTCTGTTCTTAGCATACTTTGACCTTTCCTATGTTTGGCTCCTTCACATACGTTGATATCCTAAAGAACTGATCTAAATATTTCTTTGAGAACTCTGAAGTTTAAATGTCCTCATGAAGAGAATTTCAAATTAATTCAGCAATCTTTGGGAGCGGTGTAGAGAGATATTGTTATGGCTGTGGGAACTACACCACGTGGACATTGTCTAACCTGATACTGCCGAGCTCATGTCTTGTTAATGACATTAGGAATATTAGGAATTTTTTCACCTGATTCAGAAGTTTAAATGATAGATATTTTAGTTGTTTGACAGAAATTTATCGGCATTGCTGTGAAATTATTATTTGTCATTCCACTCTCATTTTTATGTTACCTTTCTGTTTTACAGGTCTTAATTTCCTGTGAATTTTAGCTGTGGTGAGAAAGCTTGGAGTTTACTCTTTCCTTTTGACTCCTTTGTAAAATTATTATTTATTTTGACTAATTCTAGAGACTTGAAGATAATTTCAGTTTCAGAGATCAAACCAAGTATTTCTGTAATTACAAAATGTTCTATTTTCCCCCAAGTAACTTTGTAATTCTGAATCAGACTGTCTCTTGGGAGAGAAAGAGATGCTAGTAAAACCAAACTCACTGACTTTTTCTCATGTTTCCGAAATGTGTAAATGACATTGAGCATTAAAATCTGGTGTTTTGATCCTGTAGTTATATACAATACATCAGAAAAGAAAGAAAGGGGAGTTGAGATACTGTAAAAAACACAACTACAGAGAGATGCAGAAGTGCTGTTTTTGGCTGGGGTACAGTTAATTTTTTTCTCAGTAGCTACTACAGGGTTATATTGTAGACTTGTGCTGAAAAGAGGGATGTTTCTGTTACTGCTGGAACCGCTTATGAGTCAAAGCCTTTTCTTCTTCTCACTCCATCCCACCAGTGAACAGGCTGGGGAAGTTCTTAGGGGATTCAACCAGGACAGCTGACCAAAACTGATGAAAGCAATAATTTAGACCACATGGCAACACATTCAGCACATAGAGATGGGGAAAAGAAGGAATGTTTGAAGTTATGATGTTTGTCTTCCCAAGTCAACATTATACATGATGAAGCCCTCCTTTCCTGGAGGTGATTGAACCTGCCTGCCCATGGAAAGTGGTGAATGAATTCTTGTTTTGCTTTCCTTCCCTTTGCTAATTAAACTGTCTTTGCACCCACAAGCTTTCTCATTTTCACTATTATTCTTCTTTGCCCCATCTCACCAGGTAAGAGTCAGCCAGTGGCTCTGTAGTTCTTAGTTGATGTTTGGGGTTAAATCACGAGAGCAATGTAAGGAAACCATTTAGTTAATTTTAAACTTAAAATATCATATCTTGTAATGATATTTATTGCTGTGAATTCTTTGAATCATGAAAGAAACTGGATGAGTGAGTGACAATACAATCATGAAGAGTGAGATAACTGGCTGCATAACAAGTTTATCCAAAGTTATGCTGATACATCTGTTATTTTGTATGTCAGTTTTTGGAGGTTTTGAGGAATATTTGCAGATGAAATGTTGGCAGTGGGTATCAAACATAACAAAGAATAACTAAGACCTGTGTACGGTGTCTAATAAGACCTAAAATCTGTTTCTCTATGCAATTGCTTCATAAATCATACTTAAGACATATTTAAATCACTTCACAGACCTCTTCCAAAGTAGTCATAAGTCACTTGGAGTGCTAAAATTCTGCAGTGAAGTGTTTGCAGAAATAAGATAATCATTCCTGAGGAAGTTTTCAAACTTGCTGTTCATATTCTTCTTGGTACAAATGTTTTCTATCTCCAAACAGAGGACTTCATTTTTAAAACTTACTCTTGATTTTTTCCCGTGAAGTCACAAAATCACTTTTATTTCTATCTTTTCTTTTACACAAAACATTTTACAGTGTTTAGATATGACTAAAGACACAATGCAACTAAATATGAACTATCAAGTGTTCTTAACCTCCAATTCTGTACTATAGTATTTTGAACCCTGCTGAGGGAAAGATATTTTGGTTTCTGTAATTAAATGTATATTCATTATGAAGAACTCCTGGCATGAGAACAATAGACATAATTTCAGATTAATTTTTAAACAGATTCTTAGAAATAACTAAAACAAACCCAGAAAACTAAAGCAAGTCCCTGCATATAGTATTCAAGCTACTAACAGTAAGAAAGTAAAACCAATAGTCTTTTTAATGCTGTGTGGGGAACTAATACCTTTGATTCTTATGCAAACATCTCATTCTCATATGAATATCCATAATCTTAGAAAGACCTATCAAAGAAAAAATACCCAAGGGTACGTATGTGAACCTTTTTAAGAATCTGAATATGCTAATGGAATGCTTCTACAGTTCTATTAAGCCAAACAATTCTGTGTTAATTACACATAAGTCTGTGCAGACTAATTTTTTATATTAAATAAAATTTACATGTTTACATTAAAATAGAAACTTTCTATTCTCTAGCTAAGATTCCATAATTGGGTTATGAGATATATGAATGCAAGCAAATGATATATTTAAAATAAGCCCATACAAAAGTTCGAAATAAAATGTTCTACTGTTGATGTAAGTGGAAGTAAATGCAGAGCATAAGATAAGTGACAGATTCAAATTTTCCAATTTCATACCTTGAATTTTTAAATGCTATCCCAAAGCAGAGATGATTTTCTATTGAAATGACAGCGACATGAAGCTGATTCTTCTACAATTTTTATTTCTCTCTGCAACTTCTGTTAATTCTTGTTTTCTAAGATAATTTCTCCAGTCATTTTAACTACACACTAGCATTCATTCAAATATGTGCTTTTTTTCTGGACTTGTATGTTTTGTCATCAGTGTGGTTTTCATTATATGGATAGAAAAGCATTAAAATAAGTAGTGTCATAACTGAATGAAGGCAGGTTGATTTTTGGGAAGTAAAAGGGGTCAACAAAATAAGAGTTCTTATGTTAAATTGTGTACAGATTTGCCTCTGAGGTCAGGCTGAATTATTATTCTGTTCAACATATAACAGCTCTCAGGTAAAAGCTTAATTTTTTTAGGTTTTGGGGAAGTCAACTTTTTACAAGATCGTATTTTACAAATTATGTCCTTAAAGAATTTGACTTTGAAGTGTATCATCTTTGTGTTCTTTCAGTTTGAAAGAACATATTTATTCCATGAATGCAAAAATATATGTCTACTGCAATATTATCCTACGAAGACTTTATGGCTAATAATAGAAAGCCCACAAATTCTATGCTTCCTTAGCAATGTCCCCCAAATACTGCCAATGCTTTGTTTGGCTCAGTTAAATATTTCCTGCTTCATATTGCAACATTATTTGCTGTTGTTTTTTATTTTTTTTCTCCTATCTATTTGTAGTTACTGATGGAAATCTGAGCATAAGGGCCTTTTTTTTTTTGTGACAATCTATTCACTTAGCAGTCCAGATAGAAAAGTTTATTCTTTAAAATGCTTTAGCTTCAGCAGCTGAGTTCTCACCTGTATGATCTTAGCATATCCCCTACACTCCCAAACTCACAGCTAAGACACATGAAGTCCATGAAGTGATTCTTCAGGCATCACAGGATTTTGCAAAGACACTGCAGCAACTTTTTTTTTCCCCAAAAGTTGCTGGAAACAGTTAGTTTCCAATTTTGCAATTTTCTGTAAAGATTTCCTTCCAACTTAGAATTTCAATAATAATTATTATCATCTTATGCATGCTGTGTGGGGTAGCAGATAACTGCAAGGGTAGAGAAACATCTGGTTAATGTGAGCAAAGATAGAATGATCTAGTACGAAATGTGTATGTACACAAATTCATCAAACCGGTGTCTAATTCTGTAAAACATAAAAATTCAACCAGAATACACCTGGAACATCATATCTGTTGCAAAATTGCATTTTAATTAAATACTGGATTGAAAAGCTACTGAACTGCAATAAAATTGAAGCATGCAGCAAACTATGCAATGATTTGAATGATAATGGAATGGAAGAAATTTTGGACAGACATAGTGTACAGAAGCTTTGGGAAAATGTTTTGTTTATTCCAAAAATAAAACATAAAAGTTTTAATGGGGTGTATTGAAAATAATTTTATTTAGTGAAGTGTTTTGGCTTATAGGTTTTAACAGAAGTAAGTGAACTCCTACAGCCTTGTTTCTGTAAGTGGTGTAAGAGAAGCTAAGTGTAGACATCTGATATCTAGGGGAAATAGCGTTGATGTGCTGTTAAAATGTTAAGAAACACTCAGTCTACAGAGTTGTAGATTCTTCTTGCAGAAGAATCAAGCTGCAGAAATAGCAGTACACAGCTATCCATCTCAGGAGTATTATCTGAGGTAAAAGATCTATAGAAATGGTGTGTCATTTTCTATATAAATGGATGGATTTAATCCTTCACCCACTATAATTCAGGTATTATTTTTAAATTGCATAATTTGAGAGTTGTAAAGGGGACAAAGTAATTGAGATTACTGGATAATTAGATAATTCAGTAGTACATAAACAAGACTAAAAAGCAATCTCTGGGGAATTGGTGGTTTTGTTGTTCAGCATAATGTCTATGTGAGCTTGGGTATGTTAGTCTACCTTGGATTCCTGCCTCTATATGGGGAAATCATTAATTTGAGCCTCCCAGATAACATGGTAATTAGATGTAGTACTATACATATATATTCTTAATAAATTATCTACTCTATTGTCAATTATCAACAGAATAAATGTCTTTTCAAAAGTTTCCACTTTTTGCAAACTCTTCAGTACCATTATCAGATCACACAAAATCCCAGAGTGTTTGGAGTTAAATGGAATGTGTGGAGATACTCCAGCCCAAATCCCACAGTAAAGCAGGTCCACCTTGAGCAAACTGTACATGATTGTATCCAGGTCGGTTTTGAGTATCTCCAGAGAAGGAGATTCCACAACCTTTTTGGACAGTTCCAGTGCTGTGTCATCCTAAAAATAATTAGACTACTTTCTGCATATTCAGATGGAAATTTCAGTGTTTCAGTTTCTTCCTGTTCCTCTTATTCTGTTGCCAGGAACCACTAAGAAGAGTTTGATCCCATTCTCTTGGCACCCTTAAGATGTTTTTATGCACATATTTATCTGATCTTGTTTAGTTAAGGTATGCTCTCAGTTACAAAAATTCTTGTTCAGAGCAATTGTAAGAAAATTAACTGTCCATTGCATGAATCTCTGGCTAGATTATTTTTGGCTAAAGGGAAAGAGGATTACTTCAAGAGAATCTTAGATTTAATTAAAGAGCATTAAAATAAATTTTCATTCACATCAGAATATGACAGGTCCAAGACAGAAGAAATGATGCACTGATGCCAAGATAGACAAAAAATGTGATGGTATTTATAATCTATTCCCATTAAATCAGGAGGCATCAGGGCTTAATAGACTTGGAGTGCAAATGAGTCTAACCAGCTGTCTGGAAAACCTCTGAGTTGTGCACCTGTTTAAATATGATTTTTACACCTTTGTACCCCATCCATGTTTTTTCTCTTTATGTATCTCTACTTCAAAATTTGACAAAGTGTAACCAGCAAAATGTATAAAAAGTAGGAAGAAAGAGAAAGGAAAGAGGTAATTAATTTTATTGAACTGGTAAAACAGAGAATCATGAAAACCCGAATAGATAAAACTACAAGAAACTGTATCTCGGCAGATGTGTACAGACATAGGAAAGGCCTGTGTGAGTCCCTTACATTTTCTTTCTCATTAATTTCTATGATTTTGCTCACTACATTAATTATTAAATTGTCTGAATGAAATAAGTAAAATTGTGGAGAAAATTGTGTACCAGTAAGAGAAAGTAATATAAAATTTTAGTCTACTTGCACTCTTTTGATGCATTCCTTCCCAAAAGAGATATACAAATGAAATATTTTAATAATACTTTTAAAATCTTGTAAACTTTTGTTCAGTTATGTGTAATATTTATAGTATCATTTCTAGATTGCAACATTTGGGCTATAACTGATATATCTGTTAAGTTGAAAAAACATTTCAGATATTCATTTACATACTATTTGTCATTTGTTTTTTGATGATTTATCTGTTGCTTTTCGTTCTAACTATAACTGGTGGAAGATCGCATCATATTTCAAACCAAGGAAACTGCAAATTGAGGAGAATTATGTTTGCTCTATCATGTTTACAATCAAAATAATTAAAAATATTTACCCCTGATTTTGTTTAGTGTAATTTCATTTTTTTCTCTTTGCTGTAATTTTTCCCAGTTTTAATTTTCTACTCTGTCTTTCAAAACAAACAGGCTTTCCAAAAATCAAAATTCTATCCTCCTCCCTAGCAAACCTCACTCGTTTTAAATTGCAAAAGAATAGTGATTGTATAATGCCAAGTCCTGGTGTTTTCTGAGAAATAATATTTTTATTCTCAGCAGATTAGAAGCTTTGCAACTAAAAGTCTTCTGGGCAAATTCTTTAACTGGATTCTAAAACCTGGTTTGTTTGACACAAAAGGACATACTATGTTAACATGACTGAGAAAAACATTTCCATACTGCAGAACCTTGGAAAAATTAAAAGTACTTCAGTGGGCAAGAAAGGAGAAGCTACCCAAAAGACCTTGGAAGTGTTAGTGGAATCAGTGGGGTCTTCATAATCTGTAGTGTGTTAGAGCCATTTTGTACAGGTGTCTGCCACTGGTGTCCTGGATGTATGAGAAATACAGCATGAGACCACAAGGTTTGATGCTGGCTGATACATGACACCTATCATCACTCAGCAGCAGCAGAAGCACTGAATAATTTAGAATTATTGGTCCCGTTCTGCCAGTTTAAACTAGAGGAGCAGAATCCTTAAGCAAAGTTTACCCGACACAGCTGGGAAATGCCAAGAAAACCCTCTTGAGACCACTTAAATGAAGAATAAACAGGGAGGAAAAGTCATTTTGCAGTGCAGAACTTGTATGGAAAATACAACCAAAGTCATACAAAATACTGTTTAATCACACATGAAAAGAGAATTATGGGAGTCCAGAGTTCTCAGAAAGGTTGCATGTGAAAAAAAGCATATATTTTTAAGAACACAGTGCATTCAAAACACATTATAGATTTTTTTGTTTGTTTAACTGGGGACCAAACTAGGTCCTTATGGACTTAAATCATAGAAGAAACAAACATCTAATAATTGATTTTCCATACATCTTTTTTTTTTTTTTTTCTTTTGATTCCTGGCTATGTACTTATATATAGGGAACTTTTCATAACTTTATAAAGACAGGTTTGAAAAAAGAACTCCTTTAAAATTCAGTAAGAACTAGAGACTAAGGACTGAAGTCTCTGTTAGTTGCCTCACCTGCTGTGACACGGAGAACTCTTTATTCTGTAGCACTTCTCAAGCTGGCAGGGGAGTTACTGCTCGAAAGGACTTCACACAGCAAGAGGCACATTGAGGTTGGTGGCAAAATACCCAGGTGTGAGTGCAGCAATACTGGTTCAGTCAGTGAGTTGATCTGAGACACTGATATTGCTCCTGAAAAATAGTAGATTTGGTACTCCATGAACTCATGTCCAGCAGTAATAGTGGTGACTTGAGTAGAGTTTGCCTCTGCAAAATTTAAATACTTATAGCACAGGGATAGGAACTAGTGTCTCAGATATGATCAATGGAAAGAAATGAAAGTTTCATGGGAGAAAAATAATTCTCCATTCTAGAATAGATCAGATGAAAATTATAGAGGATTTCGACTATTAAGAGTAGTTTTTTCATCTCCTAATGTTTAAATACAAATTCTTATATGACAAAAAATGACTCTGTATTTGTAATCAATTGGAAAGTAAAATGGTACAATCCTTAGTGGGAGATCTTTACAGAATTCAAAATTACCTTAATATGACAAATTTATATTTTTATTTAGAAAGCCTCATTCCGTCAAATTTGAACTTCTCATAGTTTCTTTAGGAAAAAAAGAAGTTAAATGTTTCAACCTTTCTCAAAGTGTAGCTTCCATTTCCTTCTTCCAAATTGTGTCTATAGTTCAATTTGCACATTAAACTTATTTTACTATTACGAAAACAAATAATGAACTAGAATAGATTGCTCAGAAACTTTGGAGTGCCCTGCTAATGGAGATGTCTAAGAACAAGTGAGACACCTATGCCACAAATGCTGTTGAAATAACTGCTGTTTGCCTATCAGCATGGTGATAGAACAATCTCTGGATGCCTTCTTCTGCCTTATTTTCTATGACTGTGGTTTGGATGAGCTATTAAAAAATATCAAGTATGTGTGATATTTCATTTTGATTCTGAGTGAAACAAATGCTTAAACAGTAGAACTCCCCATGAAGTTAAAATTCTGCTGTTAACACACTGTTGAGCTGGTCAGATGTTTTTGAGACCTCAGTCTTGCTAACTTTTTCAGACTTCTGGAACATCCTGTCTGACTATGTCAGCACAGTGGCAAACTTCTCTAGTTCTGCCCTTTTAAAAGCCAGCTTAAAGACCACATCATCCTGGGTTCAGGAGCAGAATTTTGCCATCTGTTTCACTTTCATGACCAAGTCTAATGGTTTCTGAGAATAATCTGTCTATACAAAAGAAATTTTAAAAAAAAGGAAAATATATTTTTTTAAAATATACAGTAGAAATGGACACAGCTACAGAAGGGTACACTGGTAGTGTAATATATATAAATCACACCTTGTGATTTGGATAAATCACTATAAGGATAATTTATTCATATTACTGTATTGTATTAATTTTACCTCTGTATCTCTTTAAGGGTTTATTGTATAGTTAGTCTTTCTGCAGTTCTCTATATTCTATGCAACAGCAAGATACATAATTTAGAGGATTTTATGTGTATATTTACAATGAAGCGAAATTTCAATTTACAGAGAAGTTCTACCTCTTGAATAGATATTTTACCTTTTTCTTTTTTTTATCATGCTTTTGGAATCAAATATTAATGATGGTAAATTAGGATCTTAAAATCCTAAATCTTTTAGCATGGATGACAATCCAGAGAATATTGCATACCCTCTTTCCTCCACAAGATAGAAAATATACCCTCGGCACACACAGATTTTTCCACTCTTGTTCTTGCAATATGAATTTTACATTGAGGAATCATTTCAACATGATTCTTCGATATATCAGAGCTGTGTGAATCATTAATTATGCTTTATGTACTACTACCCCAGATACCATCAACTTAAAAATTATGTCAAAACACATGTGAGATTCAAAATATGTTGTCCTTGCCAGAGAGAACAAACTAAGCATAGTAGTAATGACTCTCTTAAAAATAATGCATTCATGTCTAAAGAAATATAGTTTGTTCCTAAGTATTGGAGGCATCCTTTCACAGGTGCAGAGGTGTTGCTAAGAGTATGATTTTTTTTCCCCACTGGGGAAAGGCAGAAAATACTCTTGTATATGGAACATTACTTCAAAAACCCATGAGATAGAATACAAAAGAAGCACATCTTATCATCTGTGTATTTCCTCCCACCTAGTTTTGCTGCTTTGTGTCTGCCTATAATTTTTTGTTTTGGAATTTGGTTTGGAGGGTTTTTTTTGGAGGGGAGGCTGTCTACTTGTTTGTTTTGAATAAATAATGCGTACTTTTACAGCTACAGAATAACCAAAGGATCTTTAAAAAAATCAAATTGAAGAGAATAATGTAACAGCTGTTAGAATAGCTCATTAGCAAATAATTGAGAGGTAGAGATGCCTTTTTACAAAGTTAAGAATATTTTTATTTAGTAAACAAAATATCAGGGCTTGATGGTATTGAGCAATGATATTTTCAGATATTCCTTAGAGTGATTTTGTATAGGACAGATCCAGGCCTGTAAGGACCTTTGTAAGCAACTTAGCCAAAAATTTAATCCATTTAGAGCAAATGTAACCTGTGACATGCAGACAGATGAATAAATAAGATTCTTGGGAAATGTTGAGATTTTTATACTTCACTAACTGTAGCCCTCTAAAGGGACTCTTGGGCTTTTTCATGTGCTGATCAATTTGTAATGGTCTCTGGTAACTAGTTACCTGGAAAGGCTTTTTAGCATGTGATGAAGAATCTGATTCTACTGAAAAAAACATCCTTACTATCACCTAAAAAAATATATATATAAATACTGTAGGCTGTAATGGTGACCTTTTGTTTTTGCGAATGATGTAAATTGCTCTTGTTAGAAGTTTGTTAGTTTGTTTTGTGAAAATGTAGTGTAGCTACATCAAGTGTAGCTCTGCTTGTGTGAAAATGCCTTTTGACTGGTTGCATGTTTCATTTCACCCTCTTTGTTGGATTAGCCAGGGACAGGGCATCAAGTGGGCAGTGATGAATGGTTTTCTCAGAAATGGTTTACTAACCAGAAAATAAGGAAGGGAAAGAGAAACAAAGATCAGATACATCTCTTCTCTTTGAATAAACACTGCTTTTTCCTCAGATTATTTTTTAATCTGTTTATCCACTGGACTATGTCCATTTTATCTTGTAGATGTTTAGTTAAGTCTGAATTGTCATCATGGATGAAGTGCAGGTACTTACCTGACAATAATAAAAGGTAGTTTGAAATTCAGGTTCATTCTAATGACACAGTGCCAACATTGGAGAGAATTTGGTGGATAAAATTTTTGGTGGATAAAAATGATTTTTTAGTTATAAAATTAAACACTGGAAATTAATCCATTTTTCCTTTTTTGACTTGTGTCTATATATAAAGAGTAGTTTCAGCTTATTTGTGACTTTTCACTTTCCTGAAGTAGTAGGTTTCAAATGTACTATAACTTGTCATTGCCACTTCTTCACTAGGTCTAAAAACTACATATATAGAAGAGCAGATGTTTTAAGCAGAAGAGTTATGCTATTCTCTCTCCAACGCTTTTTTCAGAGGAAGAAGCATCATGTCACAGCATGTGTCAAAGTAAACCAAACCGCGAAGAATTTATTTTAAGGAAATGGTTGAATTGTGAATATCATATAAAATTGACAACATCAGCCATTTCAGGAGACACTTCCTACAGCAGGGCACCTTGCTCTATGGCTCCTGTCAAAACTCAGCAAAATACAGGGCTCCATGCCCTCATACAGAGGAGGGAGTTAAACTCATATCTCCTGCTTGCAGACACGTTCTGTCTCTGAAGACCTTCTTACCTTCTCCTCTTTTCAAATACTGCTGCATGCTTCTGCAGCTCTCTTTGGTGGCAGTGTTAGAGTAAGGAAAAAGCTGTAATTAAGTCTTCAGCTGAAACCTCAAAACACATCTCCTGTGGAAAAAAAAATAGAAAATTAAAATGCATACAGCATATGTGCATTTGTGCAATTTTATTTTTAAAGTTCTAATTGTATGCTGGCAAGTCATTGTGTGCTGGTAAGATACAGACCTCATCCAAACATTTCTAAGCTCAATATGTCATTTGATTGTACTCCTTTCCACAATTTATGCTCCTGGTCTCAGAAATGAAGACAAAAGTGTCAAACAAGGACTTGCACACAGACATTTCAAAATATGGTTACCTGCCTTTTCAGACTTTCAGTGAAATAGAGAATCAAAAAACATTTTCTTTTTGTACCTATTCAGGCTGAATATTTTGCATGAACATCCCTACTGCCCACGTTATCTATAAAAGAAATTTGCATGCTAATAGAGAAATTATGGAAGTTGATAATTACACTTGAAATAGTATTTTGAAAATCCACAGGCATTTTGTTGATGGACTTTATTCTTATTACTTCCTGACTATCATTTCAGTTATCTTGCTGGAAGCCACAGAACTCAGATCTACAGACGCTTCACACAACACAAACTCACCTTGGAAGACTTTTTTCCTGGCAGATAAAACTGAAAGTTGAAAATGAATCACTGTATTTTTACATACAAACCATTACTGCTATTTTTCTTGTGTTAGTAAGCAGTAGAATTATGAATCATTACTGCAGTAATTTCTTTTATTTGTTGTTTTTATTGACTAGTTTTTGTACTACATTGTGTAAGGCTAGAGTTGAGTAAGAAGAAAGAGAGCTACTTTTTTCTCTTAAATTGCTGTCACTATGTGGAGTGAAAAAATAAAGTGAAATATAATTCACATGTTGATAGCGAAATAAAGACTTTGACACTTGAAAATTGTTTGTCACATTGGTTCTGTTTAAAAATAGAGATACGGCATATTATAATTTATATATCAATGTGTCTTAGAATTCTGAATCAAAGTGCAGTCATTTTAAGAGAAATGTTTATAATAATATTGTATTCTGTAAATATTTTCCTGTAGTGGTTTTCTGTGTTAAAGTCAAAATAATATTTTCAATATTTTCCTACTCCTTGCCCTCCTCTCCCATTCTCCAGGTGCTGCCTTTCAAACAACGTGCTATTTAAATGCTGAGACACATTTGTTTTGTGGAAGAGGGATGAATACGAGATGAAGTTAATGAGCAATCTTCCTGGTGGTGAAATTATGTCTTGCTCCCTCTGTCATGGCCATATGGGCTGGTGGTCATAGGAGTAAACTCATAGATTATGTGGTATGGTTTTGTTTTGGGCTTGTTTGGTTTTTTTTCTCCTTTTAGAAAACTAAGCAGCCACAACAGAGCATCAACTTCATGCTGTTTCAGCTGAACCCCAGCTGTCTTCTGTACAAACCAGATGTGTCATGTAAATATGCATACCCAGAGTGCACCTAAGAAAACTTCAGGGTGGAGAAGCATCATTTGAATTGTGGCAACATGTGTGGAGGCATTGAGAGCACTGGATGAGGGAGGGGCACAGTGAAATTTCCTTCCTTCCTTCAAATGCTCTGTGTCCATCCGTTTTTCCAAGAAATAGCTTGGCCTGCCCTGTACTATCCTCTGGATGTGCCTCTTCACCCTGCCAGAATGCCTCAGACCCCACAAGACTACACAAGCTGCTGTCAGCTGGTAGTTCAGAATTCACAGGTCTATTGGAGATATAAGAAGGGTTCCTTCAACCCTCAAACACCCTCTCTAGCTCTGACTGTTGCTGAGATGGAAACTGCCACCTTTAGTATTACTTTCCAAATCACAGCCTAAGAAGATATTTTTGTCTCTCAATAAGATATGCATACAGTAACGTTTTCCCAACTGTGTTTTATTTCCCAATAGCTTAAAATGGTGTTTTGTTTGAAAACCTGGGAATATTCAGAAACTCATCATTGTGTTTAGCACATTTTTTTTTTCTTATAAATGTAAACACACGTTCTGTCCTATCAACTTCTGACGCACACTTTAGGTAAGAGAATATGCTCAGTGTTCTATATACCAGTTAAATCGTACACTGAGAGATTAGGTTCTAAGAGCTTCATGGACCTCCCATAATGAGGCAGGTATCTGTCTCCTGAAACATCAAGTCTGTTTTGATCCTTCAGATATTTATTTCTCATATTTTGAAGAGTGAGTTTGAACAATGAAAGATTATGTGGTATAATTCTTTTTCTCCCTATATCACCACAGCATCACCATCAAAGTTATCATGATTTTTTGTCAGCAGATAACCTCAGGAATTTTTAGAGACAGTTTTTACTTTTGAGATGTTTGTAAGATTAAATTTATTGTAGAAAATCTGGCAATATAGGTTCAGGATTTCTGTCAGCTTATTACTAAGATTCCTGATGTTCTCAGTATAGTGAAAGTTAAGTGATGTTATAAAATAAATATAATTTCCATTAATCTGAGGATATATTGCTTACATGAAAACTGATGGACCCAGTTATTCTCCTATGGTCATGACCTCTCTAGATTTTTTCTGTGGTAGTGATGAGCTCTGTGGAAGAGGCATTTTCAAAGAGGATCTTAACAGCTTGTCACTCTCATTTTGTTCTTAATCAGAAATGTTTTTCTTTTTCCATTTTATTCTGGAAAAAAAAATTGCTTCAGCATTTTTAGTCAAGTTTCCACACATAATTTTCATCTTTTTCAGTGTTGACTTAATTTTTTAAAAATATCCCAGGGCATTTCTAAGGGTATAAAACTATGTTCAGAATCCCATTAATTGTTGATCACATAATCTGCTCCTGCATTTTATTTTACTTTTTTAAGTGAAATATATCATTATAATATAGTATCCAAATGAAAGCATTAAGAAAATACCTGATTAAGGCTTCCTTTTAATGAAGGAATAAACATGTACTCTGAATTGTTTCTGGTTCAGAATATCTGTAAAAAATGCTTAAGTATGAAGCCCCAAATTGAATATGAAATAATTTTACAGTAAAATTTCTAAAGAATGAAAATCTAGGGAACTTAGTCATCCCTTTAAGCCTTGATGCATCTCTGTTCCCATCCTGTATTAAAGGTGGGGGTAAGCTGTTTCCTGCAGTGGCATCTTTTCTTATGAGCACATTGCACAAGATGATAACAAGCCTGAATGTTTTCTTCTCAGTATGGATTTTTTGCCTAATATTGGAGTGTCAATATTATGCTCACAAAGACTAAAATAATTGACTTGATTGTATAAGAGATCATAAGAACAGCAGCACTGTATAGGTTTTCAGACATAAATGTGCTTCATCTTTGGTCTGCAGGACTTCTTGGCAAGGAAGTCACCAAATCAAAATAGGTATGGAAAAACAGTCACCATTGTCAAATTACTGTTTTACATGAGGAGATAAAATCACAGTCATGTCTATAACTTTGCTGGTCTATAGCTGAGCCACACTAGATTGAAGCTAAACAGTGGAAACCAGTATTGATCTTCTGTCGCTAAGCACAGAAACTTTTATTTTCTGCTGAGGTAGAGCCTACACAAAGACCTTTACCCCCTTTTCATTTCTATCTCCAGTTGCTTATTGTACCTCAGCAACTGAAGATTACTGTTCCTACATTTTTTTCCTGTGTGAGATTTTCTCTATTCTTTTCCATAAAAATTCAACCAAATTTAACATGCCACCTGCATAAACTATAACTTAGAGTGAACTGGATATTTTTGTTTGTTTGGTTGGTTGTTGGGGGGCTTTTCTGTTGTTTTTGTTTGTTTGTTTGTTGTTTCTGGGTTTTGGGGGGTTTGAAGTTTTGTTTGTTTGGTTGGTTGGTTGGTTTGTTATTGTTTTCTTTTGGAGTTTTGTTTGTTTGTTTGTTTTGGCGGGTTTGTGGGGTTTTTTTCCTCAGAATACTTTCATTAGATGTCTTACTTGAACAATTGAGGAAGGTTAGAAGTATGAGAACTTCCAATGGAGAGGTGGCAACAGGTGATGAGAAAGAGGAAAAAAACAGCCAACCAAAAAGATGGTTTTCAAGTAGAATATTGACCCAAGACTTGAAACACAGCGATGTTATTATGCAACTTTTCTCTGTATGTGCTGAATTTGTGTTAAAGAGGAAATATTTGCTGAAAATAAACCAGAATCACCAAGCTCACTTAACACGCTGCTCCTTAATAAGAACGCCTTATTTTTGCACTAAGCAGTTTTAACTCACAAAATAAATTTTGACAAATTGGTTTATTGCACCAAGGAGGTCGTATGTCCTAAAGTAAATATACTATCATTTTTAGTAAAACTAAAAGAGGTTTTTTTAAGATATACAAAACTCCTGGTGTTATAATTAAATTATAGTATAACATTACAATGTATAAAGCTACCTAAAATACGTATCTACAAAGTATCTATTAAACTATTTTACTTTTGTCACCCTCTGGACAATCCATAGTCCAGATTTTTTTTTTTTTTTTTTAATTTTGTAATGAAAGTATCATAGATGTTCCTCTGTAATGTGTGCTAAGTAGGTTTACCTAGACTTTTATTTAAAATATTTATATTTCTTTCTTTACTCTTTTGTCAGGAGCTTATTTTTGGTTAGTCTTTGCTTTATTTTATTATGTATTATAATCTATTATTGAACTAAAGGAAAGCTCAAGTCAGGAAAACAAAATACTAAAGGTTTAAAAAGGAGAAGCATATGAAGAGAAGGTGCCAGCAATTATTTAATTATTTTTCACAGTAGAGTGAATATCATATATATATATAGAGAGAGAGAGAGAGTGAATATATACATTTTCCCCACTAAAATCTGATATGATGGAGATTTGGATTTTTTTTTTTTTCTTTTGGCTGTTGGCTGATTCTTCAGTCTGGTTTTTCAATACAAGAGGACTTCAGGCATTTTCTAACTCTTATCTCAAGGAACTCTGAATGATACAGGATATGTCTTATTGGCTTATTGGTTCCAGTTTTACTCTTGCTGTAACCCTGTGTGAGTTGTGGTCAACTGAGGACTGGTTGTAGGATCTTCTTACACACATTAACAGGTATTATCATCACAAGTGCTTACTGTTGACATATTGCCATGGCCTCAAATAAGAGGTTTTTTTAAAGCTCACTCTAGATAACTTTGTAGCCCAAATGATATCTGTATTTTATACTGTAACTGGCACTTAAATAAATTGGATGTGTTTTGTGTAACCGAATAAAAGGTGACTGTTAAGAATGTTCTGTACTAAACAAAACTGATTAGCTACAGATATCACAGAGTTATTCCTTTTTGACATCAGCAGTGGTGAATGTCCAATTACAGGTACTGTTGATGTACCTGAGAATATAAGAAAAGCTGCTAAAACTGGAGACATAAACATTTTTTACAAAAATTATGCAGTCACTGCTGAGGGATGCTGACTGTGCATGCAAAGCTACTTTTATGGGTGAGGAAGAAGTAGTTACTGTGCAGTAACTCAGCCCCACTGTAGTCAGTGATTATTTTAAAAAAAATTACATTTGTGTGATTATCTCTTATTGGGCAATAACGTCTTCAACCGCTTTAATTATAACACATGGTAATAATTGGACTGGAGTTCACCAGGAGTCATATGGAGACTGGAAGACTGGAAGTTAATTCTCTAGAAGACAAAATTTGACATCTTGGTTCAAGTGAGACCTTTCATACAAATGAAACCTTCATACAAATGATGATGTGAGACCATAACCAAATTCTCAAGGAAGAATGGATTTAAACAATGTTTTTGTACAGTGAAAACAGACACACTGAATTATCTAGAGAATTTCAACAACACAATATTATCTGGAATAACCAGGAGTTTCACTACCTCTTACCACTGATATTCTGTTAGAGTAAAACACCTTTTTTCCCCAAATATTGGGCAAAAATTCAATTTTTGCTAATGGCTCTTGACATTTAGAATGTCCCATCAGGCTTTTCTGTTCTGTGCTATCTTCAATAGCGCTACTAATATTTAGCAGTGTGGAGTGGATTCTGGGTACCTCAGGGGATTTATGTCCTAACTTAATATTACAACATGGGTGAAATAAAACTGCAAGGAGCAGGTGCTCTGTTCTAGAACTTCCACCTACTGTGAAATTGTAATATCACATCTTCAAAGGAGAAAAATAACAAAACATCTTTTTACAGCTTTTGAATGCTGATAGGCATCCAGAGAAGTTTATTGTTCAAATGTCTGTATTCTTGAGTTTTTCACTAAAGTTTAGGAATACAAGAGAGAACAAAAGGACAATGTAACATCAGACCAAGAACCTTATCCTTTGAGAATTTTAAAGTATTTTATTGCAGCTTGACTTTAATCATAGACTTAAGTAACTGTATTCAAAGGCTGTTTGTACTTTCTCCTTGGAATTGTGAAATAAATTTCTAAAGCATTTCTAGACTTGCTTGGTTTAAGTTGAAAGTTAACTGAATTTTAAAATGCAATTCTGAAAAACAGCTTGGGCTGTAAGTAGCACAATCTACTCATAGTGAACATATTTATATATTACAATCACGTCAGTGATTTTCTTAATGAGCATGTCTAAGAACAATGAAGAAATTTAAACAAAAGCAAAACACTTTCAGTATGTTTTGTGGAATAACTTTAGAAGTATTTGTTCCATGGTATCTTTTTTGTTCTTGGACTAACTATTTAAACTATTAAAATACAAGTTGCCTAAAGAAATTTTTAAATCCCTCAAGGACATGGTATACAAAAACTGACATCTTCATCTTGAAGTCAGAAAATATCCCTGTTTGTCTTTAGTGGAGCAGCATGTTTAAAATTCTGTCCTAAAAGTATCATGGGTTAGAGTAAACTGGTAATCCCAGTATTCCATAAAAGATTTGAAGGAGACAGTGCAATAACTATGGACATTATGTAATGCATGCACAAGTTTGTCCTCACCAAGAGAAACATTATTTCCAACTCCATGTTTTGAAAACCAATTGATTTCTTGATAAACAAAAGGAAGAGGTATATAAGTCATTTTTTTCAGCTGCCTGTTTTACCATGACATCCAGTTTTCTCCAATTGCTTTCTTACTGAATAATTAAACATTCATTTGTGTCTTATCTGGTTTATAAAGTTTACCACTGACTTGCCTTAACTTTCTTATGCACGAGAACTGAGATGAATACTTCTTGTTTCCATAAATCTGGGGATCGTTACCACAAGCTTGTTGACTGACAAAGCCCTATTAGATACCAAGAGATGTTTTTCAAACTAATCCAAAAACTCCAGGAAATGTCAGAGAAGTGAATTATTCAAGAACAAGATCAAACCATAGATGGTTTAATCTTGTTTTGAGTAGAACCCACATAGATGGCAAAGATCTGAATAACAGTGAAACATGTGTGCTATCTTGAGAAATAATTTTAATCTAATTTGTGGCAATGTTTGTAAGTTTGTGAGCATCTCTGATTTTCCTGTCTTGCCCCCTCTAATTTCTCATTTCACACTCACAACTCTAAAGGGTTAAGTTTTGGAGCCGGTAAGAGAAAATATGCATACTCTAAATTTGCAGTTGAATGAAGTGCACAGTGTCACCATTTCTGTTCATCTCACTGCACTCGGCAAGGGGGCTTAGGAAAACTGACAGTATCTGCTGCATTGCCCTAGGGACGTGGGAATTGAGAGCACTAAGCAGGAGGATTGGAATGGTGCTTCAAGTAATACTCTTACTACTTTTTCTCTGGCTAGAGTAACACCTGCAAGCAGAAATTCTGTCTGTCATGACTACACTCTAAGAAGGCCAGTGAAAGTGGTTACTGCCCATGATCCCTGACCTCAAGTACCCCTTTGGCAATGTTGTGAGAAAACTGGTTTGATTCAGGGATTGCAGTGGCAGTAATTAGCTGCTCACATGACTTGTTTGAAAAGAATAGAGAAGAAGAAATTTCCATAATGCTGCAGCTCTAAAGTGTGAATTTAGCCAGATTTGAAATCCATCCATTATGTGAAAGAATATTCTTCTGTTTCAGGTTAATTGGCACTTCATTACAGGCTTCCTAGGAAGAAAAATAGACTCATCCCTGACTGTTAGTGGACTCCAATTCATATTTGTGTTTCAGTGAAATAAAAATTTGTTGGAGAAAGAATGCATTTTGTTTTATTTTGCAGCCCCAGTACTGACATGCTATTTTCTTTCTGTTACCTTTGTGCCTAAAGCTTCTAAATCCTGCCATGCCAAAAGAGAAATTTCAGGTTTTGCTTTTAAATGTCTCTAGATTTTCGTCACAGGTTCTGCAAACAGTTTTATGCATCAGTATCAAATGCATTTGTTACTTTTTGGTGTCAGAGTAATCGATAAACTTGTAGAAACCCACAAGATTAGGAGCAAATGTGTATGTGCCAAACACCAATAACCAGCCAGGCAAGGACTCTTGGTAATAACAGGCGAGAATTGTTGGTAATAACCAAGGACTGTTGGTATTAACTCACTGTGAGAAAGAATAAGTTGTGACTTGAGAAAAAGGCCATGCAGAGGTAGTACAGCACTTTTCTGGGACAAACATCCTTGTTGCAGTTCCTTGAGCCAAGCACAACACAGTGGAGAGCAAGCACAGGAATGAGGCCAAGAAGTAAGCAGGGACTGGAGGGGGGGATCAGGACAATCAAAGACTCCCCACAGCCTTCTGATCCATTTCCAGAAAGGTCTGAAAGAATGGACTGTACATGATGACAAATTTGCATAAAAAGTGAGAAAACTATCTTCAGGGTGGGGAAAACCTATCTATACAAAGGTACCCTAACCAAGATGGGGCACTGCCCTCCAGGACCCTGGACTTCCCATCAGCTGGACTGAGGCAATTGGATCAACCCTGAAATCAGGGTTAACATCCTATCAACTGTATCAACACCGGAGCCATGACTGAAGACCTGCTTTTCTGGCACTTTTCCCCTCTTTCTTTCTCTCTCCTCCTCTTTAATTAATCTTTTCCTTTCTTCCCTTTCACCCTTTCCCTTTATCCCAAAACTCACTGCCCGTGCTTATACAGTTGGTCAGGGACCAACACAACAATTTCCATGTCCAATGTGTAATTTACTAATAAAGCTTTCTGCTTGATTGCAGGCCCTCTAACTTTTGTTGCTCCTGGATCAGGAGCATTTACGAATCCTAGGTGCTTCCTTCCCCTTCAGGGAGGGATGTCACATAGGCATGTGACAGAATTCTGAAATGTTTTAGGGCATTTACAGGAGTAACAGATAGATAACATCTAGGATGTAAAAACCTCCAAGTTGCTTAACAGTTTTAGAAAAATTTAGGTGCTTGGTTATTCCTTTCCTTATCAATATTTAAGTAAAAAGAAAAAGGTATAAAAATCAATTTGAAAAAAAGCACCAAAAATGAAGAGTGCTTTTTCTTAACAACCATTCAGAGAATGAAATCATCAATACATTCATAAAATTTCCTTCTATTTTATGTGCAAACATAAGTAATTGAATGGCTTAAACTTTCTATGGTTTTTTAGAAGTGAGAGTAAACTGAGTTTATACACCAGTATCCAGATTAGAAAAATGTCAAATGAAATTACTGGCAGCAAGACTGGTCTTGAATATAATCCCATCAAATATGCATTGGAACAGGACAACCAAAGGTAACACTTTAACTGTCCAATGTGGGTTAAAAAAAATAAAGAAAAGAAATCTAAAGAAAACTGAAATTATCAATTACTGGCTGAGATGAGAGGTTTCAAAAATGCTTGTATATGGTTATAGAACACTCATTACTGAAAGAAAAATCAGTGCTATTTTCCACACCTAAGCAATAGGTACTTGAGTGTCAAAATTATTTACATTAATTTTAGATTTTGTTCAATTCATAGAAACTAATTATCTGCTTAAGAAACTGGAAGCATCTTTCAAATACTTTCCAGTGACAAGTGTCTAGATGCAACAGTCAGTAGTCCCAAGGGGAGACACAATCTCTGATCATAGGATAAAATAAGACTGTACATTTGCAGTCATAGCTGCAGTGTGAGAGCTTGTTACAGCTTTTTTTTTCATTTTATGTTGCTTACAAAACAGGTTCTTTGTTGTCTGGATTGGTTTGTCCTGTTCACAGGTGTATGCCTGTCCTGTTTTATGTTAAGCTGATTTATGCTTTCTTATTATTTTTCTTCCATTATTAAATAAGTTCTTCACCAAAAATTACATTGTGGTATTGTGTATGAAAAAGGCAATAATGTTATATATATATAAACAATATGATGTTCAGCTAGAATGACTTCCTCTGTCACAGTAGTCCTTTAAGACAGATGTGTGATCTAGGGCTTGAATAACTTCCCAGAAAGTTTAAGTCACTTGACTTTGTATGTACATATTTAATTCTGCAGATATAAAAACGAATCACTTATTGAGCTGTCTTACTATATTTGTTAGATTTTGAACATTAGTACGTTCTTGACAATGCTTTAGTATATTTTCTGGGGAGGGGGAGGACAGAGACTATATGTCAGAACATGCTTAAAAGCCTGAGTTATAGAATAGACCCCCATTAGTACTTTGATACTAACTTCCAATGTTATTTGTGAAGTGGCATCAAATATATTAAATACAGTTATAGTAGGAATAATAAACCATATAATGAAATAATTGTATTATACATTATATTGTAAAGCTTAAAACTATGTGTCATCACCATATGCTAGGAATCTATATATATGTCAGTTGTAACATTTCAGCCTGGATCTGTTTATGCTAGAGCCCACAGACTTGCAGAAATTAGGTACCAACTATTTTTTAAATGAGTGAGGAACATTAATTTCAGACAAAGAGACAAACCCAAAAACCCAAAAGAGAAGCAATGGAAAAAGAAACAGCTTTTAACACCTGTTAAAAATCTGGAGAAATTGTTTGCCCCAAATGATCTTTGTTAATGCTAAAGGAAATTTACTTATGTCTGTATGCAGAATAATCAGCAGCTCTAACACATGCAGAAGTTCTGGGCCATTGCCTTTCTTTCACTTTTTACTGAAGTCAGCTGCTATCATCATGTGATGATAGGGAATAGTGTTGCTACTTGTGCTACCTGCTTGTTGTCACAAATTTACTGGGATTACATTCTTAGAGAAAAACAGTTCCACTTAGATAAAGTTTAAAAAACACTGCTTAGATCAGACACCGTTTCTACCGTTATTTTCAAGAACTGCAGCCCCACTGAAGATGGCGGTTGTCTTTTTTTTTTTTTTAAATTTTTTTTTTTATTTAATTTAATTTAATTTAATTTTTAAATTCCCTTCATGACAAATGTATTCTGCCTCTACTCAGGGACAGTTTTTCCCAGTGTTGGCTTCCTTTAGATATGCTAGTTTTTTGGATGACCACATTTGTCATACTCGATGCACAAGCACACATTTTGACATGAGTCATCCATTCCTTCATGCAGGGAGTAGTTCTTTTTCAGTTAAGAGTATAGTAGGATAAAAGTAAGTATTTTATCATTTATCTATATTCTTTCAAGTTGTTTATATTTTCTGAGGTGAAAATTTATATTTTTTATATTTTTAGGTTTTTAAAACCTAAGCAGTATTAGCTTTCAGCAGTTAATGATTAACAGTGGTCAGACCTAATTATTAATTCTGGAAGTACTGTAATAAGGTAAAAATAACTGGAGTTTTAAAATAATGATAAATAATTTCAGTTTCTTTATTGCTTTAGAAAGTTGACTGCTGTTTTAGATTCCATCTCTTTTGGAAAAATTAACCAGAAAGGAAGGAAAAACAGTGAAAGATCTGAGCACCACTGCCTACATTGAATGTTTTAAGGAATGAAAATGGCAAGTGACAGCTATTGATCCATGCTCATCCAATAAGGTTCTTTGTCAAGTTGCACATTATCGTAACTGGGACCTGAAATAAGCAAATTCAATGCTGAGCTTTAGAAATTCAACTCCTCTTGTAACAAAATGGGACATTTCCTGAGACCTGGGACTGCATTTGGTATGAATTGCCAACACACTACAACCTTATCAGCTGATTTTGGAGAGAATGTTTTTTTAGGATTGTGAATCCTGGTCCTGTTTCCATCTAGGGTGTAATGTACCATAGGATGCAAAACAGTTCAGGGTGCTTCAAATCCCTATCCCCTGGGAATGATGGGGAAACAAAACACAAAATCACAAAGTACAATTATTTTTTGGTTGATCTGTTCCACTGGAGAAAGCAGTGGAGCAAACCATAGCAGCAGCATTAAGTATGTCTTTATTTGCATACTATATTTAGTATGGCTTTTCCTAATTAGTTTTTGCTAAATCATCATTTAAAAAAAACAACAAAGTGCTAACTGGAGGGTGACAAATATTTCATCAAAATTAGCTGCTATGGAAGCTGAAAAAAAGCTGTGGTTTTTAATGTCAGACATAATTTCTATCATGTATGTTCTCCTATATTATTTTTGTGTGTCTGAAGGCCCTTCATTATTTTAGTCCATGCATCACTAAAAATATTGTTTGCATCAGTCCGCCTAAAGAATTCCCAGCAGAATGAAACTTCTCTTCTGCACAATCAAGTGATACGATAATTAAATGGAAAACACCCAGTAACTACCATTCTAATAAATTTTTACTTGATATTTTTAAGAAATTTCTTCAATAAACTAGAGATGTCACAAGATGCAATATCTTCTGATTGTAGTTATCCAATGTTACATCATTGATTTCTGTGTCAGATTATGGAGTGAGAGTGGTAAGTGGGCTTTTAAAAGACAGCAATGCAATCAAGTGGGTTTTTTAGTTGTGGTACATCACTAGATATGTAACAAGGGAGAGGTTTACAGGACAAATTCTTTATTTCTTTCTGTATTCAATTTTTATTAAGAAAAAAAAGTCAGAGAATCCTGTTAAAAAAATGACTGCAAGTGCAACTAAGAAACTTATATGGGTACATGGAAAGGTCTCCACTGTATTTGAGCAAAATCTGTTAGAAGAAAGATAGTAATCAGTGCAAAAGGAGTCTTTTCTTAGTCTTACATTCAAATATTCTGGTAATTTTCAAAATTTTTAATGCAGTAAATTTAGGATATGAATCCATTCTATTGAAATCCTGTTGCAGACTCAAGAAGGGGAGAAAAATAAATATTTAACATTACTTGTAATACTTAAAACAATTGCCAAATTTTTTCTCACACCACAGGATGAATGGCAACAAGTTAGTAATTTTTACTTATTTGCATACACTGTATACCTATACCTATACACCTGAGTTACAATCTGAAAAAATGTTAAAAGCATTAATTATTGCTAATTAACACTAACCTCCTTTGAAAATGAAAGTACCTTATTGATTCTTTCATTATATTCTACCTTAACCCTTACATAGCATTAGTCTGTAAACGAGGGGTTTTTATTGCATGAAAATTGAAATCATTATAGTACAGTAAACATTTTTATGAAAAAAGCCACCTAAGGTTCTCTGCACAGAAGCTGTTGTTGGATAAGAAAGGTCTCTTGCTTATTGCAATACCAAATTTTCTCAAGACTAAGCCAAAAAGTGGGACAACTATCCACTGTCAAAATATTTTGAGAGTACACCTTATTAAAGACGGAATCTGTCCATCTTCTTTGTCTTCTGTAAATTTTTTCTCTTTTTTGCATTATGCAGCCTGCAACCTGACTAAACTTGCCCCTCCCCTGTACTTGTCTTTTCAATCATTGGGCTTGTCTTTTCAATCATTGCCTTGCCAGCTTTCTCCTGCCCAAAGTAGTGATTTCCTTGATTCTTAAATGTAGTTGAGTATCTGAATTGTTTCAACTAAAAGTAGTCACAAAATGAATTACATTCTAAACTCCACTGATTATTAAAAATGTTTTAAAATAAATTCTGTGATTATTGAGACATGGAGATCTATTTTCTACAAGTTTATAATAAGGTTGATTTCTGCTAGTTTTTCTACTCCCATGTCTTACAGCTTCGCTGTTTCTCCTTATGGTCAGCTTTGAAGTCAGGCACTAGGTGCTATCTCTTAAGATACAGCTTTGTTATCAGCTTTTAGACATATCTAAGAGATGTATGTGTGTATATTTATATGCATGCATGTACATGATGTCCAAAGGAAAAGATCTGTGATAAAAACAAAGAGATATATATGTATATATGATCTAAGAGTGTAAAGTTGGTGATACAGAGTCAGACAAATCTTTTAGCTTGTGACCTCTCAAGAGAGTGGTAGTCCAGAGATAAACTATGTAAAAGGATAATACAATTTTCCAAGGATATTGACATTTTTAAACTGTAATGTGGCATGGAGATCTGTGTCTTTGTACTTAATAGAAAGGTTTCTTTTGGCCTTAATTCAACATGCTACCTAAAATTAAGCCTGTGGACATCTGATTTCTTGTCCTGTAAGAAACAGTAAATAAGCAATCCTTTGTTAATCCCTTTGCCATTCATGATTTTGTAGATCTTTGTTATATCTTCTAATCACCTCATCCTATGCTGAAGGGCTTTAGTTTGTCTTCTGTATAAAAACAGCTCCATAGCTATTCATCCTTTGTGACCCACTCTGAAACTTTTCCATATGAGGAATTCCATTGGTTTTGAATTCTAAGGTGGTAAGAAAAATATCTAAATATGACTTTTCTCTCCTCTCCTATTTTATTTTCAAAGCTTTATTCAGTTAATAGGAATGTAGCTATGTACATAACTAAGGAGCTTTTGAGTGCCTAGTCAATGCATTTAATTTGATAATTACTTATGGCAGTGTCAGAAGGTGACAGTGTGAATCTAGTAGTTGTTATATGTGTCTTTTAATGCCATTTGAAGTCAAAATCTAAAATTGAGGCCAAAGGGATATGAATCAAATTCATTATTGTGACTTAATGTATTTCCAAATATAGCTTTCAAAGAGATGAATTTATTTTACCCTTCTGAAACTACTTAGGATGTAATTCCCTTATTTTATTTTTTTTTTTTTTTTAATTTATCTCAAGAAATTAAGTTTGATAAATACAGGTTAAAAATACTAAATATTGTCACTTGGAAAAAATTCCTCTTTCTAGTTATTTGTATGACCTATGCCATGAATATAAAAAATTATACAACACTCAGTTTAATGAAGGATGGCTTGGATTCCAATAATTCCAAAGGCAATAAAACCATAACCAAAGAAAATGGATATTGATTGTTCTAAATAAGATGACAGTTTATGTTATATCTTCAACCTGGAAAATTAAGAAATAGATTAATTAATTACTTTGAAGAGTATATATGAACTATGAGCAAAAAGCTGAAGTTCCTGCTTCAATTAATTTGAAGTGTAGCAATTTCTGGGTCCACTTCTATGTAGACAAATGACCCAGTGATTTGCATATGTTTCTTTCAGTAGGGTGCCTAAGCTATTTCTTTCGTCACACATCTCTTAATCACTATGTAAGATGCATAGACATGAGAAAGAGACACAAGATTCTCCTTTTTTACCACTTGAAAATTTGAAGAGTTTTTATTCTCCTGAAATGGAGAAGAAAAATATTTGAAATCAGCTGCGTATTGAGGAATTGAAAATAAAAATGGACACCATATAAAACCAGAAACCCCATTATATTTCTTCTAAAGAGTAAAGAAGTCAAGTACAGGAATGTACAGTAATTTATTTGCCTAGAAGTAAACACAGGCTTAAAAAAAGGGCATGACATGATATTTAGGATATGAGGAGTGGCACACCAAATTTGCTTTTGACCATAATTAATTTGAATTTTTCGTTAAGTTTGTAAAAATGGAGAAGATTAATTTTAAGAAAGAAGATTTTCTTTTTCGATTGGCTGATTTCTTCAAAAGAGGCAGGAAAGATGTTATGACAAAAGGGTCAAGATACATTACTAATTATTCCTCCTATGTTACATGTAGAAGAACAGATAAGAGATGAACTGGGGGGCATAGTGGAGCTTGTGAATTAAGGTATCTTAGCTGTGGTTAGGCACAGGTTGTGATGTAGAGAGACCACAGATATGAAAAAGAACTAGGAAAAGAACTGCACATGTAACTATCAGGGTCTTTAAAACTATGCAATTTTGTAAAAGCTGCCAAATAATATGAGCAATAGGCTATCTGTAGTTTGTGGGAAAATCCCTGTGACTGTTTAGGGCTGTGGCTTATTTTGAGCTGTAACAAATATATAACACGGTACTGTGAGAATAACATCTGACTTCAATGACTTCCATTTAGACTTCAACTCCTTTTACCCTGACTTAGACTTCAATAGACTTTAACTTCAACTCGAACTTTGACCTATTTTTGATCAAGCTTTGACTTACCAAGTCCCCTACTTGGGATACTTTTGCACCCCCTCTTTGAAGTCCCCTCTCTCAGTAGCGCAGCAGTTACAGGTGAAAAATAATTTGCTTGAGGACATGGGAATTTTTTTTTCCAATTTCTGTTAATATAGTTGAAAACATGACACAAATGAGGAAAAGGTTGTAATCTCAAAGTTTTTGGCTTATGAGCTCAAGCACCAGTATTCAGGTGCACTCTGAACTTCTATTTCCACCACTTATTTTGACCAAAGTATTTCATATTTTACTCATCTCAACATAAACTGTCTGTTTAGGAGTACAGTCACAGGTAATATTCAGAAGCTTTTGACATTTCAAAGTCTTACTCAAATACGGTGATTGGACCGTATCTTACAAATTTTCAGTATTTAACTTCTTATTTTAGCACTTACAGCTGCCAACCCAGATGCTCAGACCTCTTTCCACAGGACTCTCCAGCCTTTTTGGGCCCCATTTTGGATGTAAAACCAGGATTATTCCACCACTACTGCAATCCTGCTGAACCCTTAGGACCCAACCTGGTAGCCAATGGTTCACTCAATGAAATCCACATAATATAGACTTGTTCCACTGTACATTGTCATCAGCCATATTTATTGGAGTCCTTGTAAGAGCAGAAATGGCTTAAGTTTTCCAGTATAAATATGAACATCAGGTCAAGAGTATTCACTACACGATGACTTCCAAGTTTTGGAAGTAGTAAAGTAGTAGTATCTGCAGAGAAACTGTCCTCTGTTTTTTTCAGAAAAATATATTTTTACTCTTTGAAGAACCTGCAAATTCTGTATGCATAGTCCAAAATTACATGATTTGGTTGAAGTTTAAGGTTTTTTGTTTGTTTGTTTGTTTGTTTGTTTGTTTGTTTGTTTTTCTTTTAGAACTGAGACATGATTTTAAAGAATTGTCTTCTTGCTTTTGTTTGTTACTGGATTATGCTTTAGCAGTTCTTTAAATATATTAATACAATACTTTTTTTTTCTGTTGACCACACCCTAATGATATTTAAATATTTCTGGAAAAATAACTTATAGTTCTAAAAAGGATTACTTATATTTTAACTTTTTCAGAAAAGAACAGCACTTTTAAACAGAAATAACCCTGAAGATATTAGGGCACATTTTGTTTTACTTTTTCAGTTGAGGTTTGACTGTGAAATGAGGCACACATTTGCACCTTCTCTTTCAGGCTGCTTCTTTCAAGCTAGAACAATTTTAATTTTTTTTTTTTTTTTCCCATTTTTTAGAAAAACTTTCTCGCTGCATCAGTAATTTTCTGAATAAACAGAACGTTTGTATTTCCTGAAATGTTCAGCACATTTTCTGAAGGCTCTAATGACAAAGAGATTAGAAAATAGTAAATTCTTTCACAGGTTATTTGTTTGTATCATTGCAAAGGTAACTGCTGGCCCATAATAAAGAAAAAAGCATTAAAAAAGCAACGACTATGTGACAATCATTATCGAAAGTATCAGTCACCTACTGTAAGTAAAATTCTGAATATTTTACATTCTACTGTGTGAAAGGGGTTGGCAAATGATGTCTAATGGCAACTCACTCTATTTTATGATTAGTAGTTCTCCCTTTCTGACCACTGTCATCTGTTTGTCTTTCCCATTTTATTTTGCTGCACACATTATATAGGAGAAAATAGAATTAAAATTATTTGTTTCTCATTTTGTCTTTTCCTATCCCTATGGGGTTATTTTCTGTGAGTAACAGCTCCTCTCATCACAGTATAATGACTACTGTGGTGACTAGAGGAACAAAACATAATGTTTTAACATTATTGTAATCTCTAAGTTAAGTTGATGAGGTCATGACAGATCTGCTGACTTTTCTCAATGCCATTTACAGGAATGATTAAATTATATCTATTGTGTATGTAGTGTTTCCTCTGGAGGGAATAGAGAAGAGATAAAAATAGCTTTACAGGTTACTGACCAGATTGTTCTAAAAGAACATTGTTCATCCTGCCATGCAATCAAAGAACTGGCTAAAATTTTCATGGCCTAGCAGGTGATATTTTTTTATTTCAAACTTTGTTCACTAATTAATTTTAGAAATAAATCAATCAGTGTTCAGCCTATGATGCACCTCAAAGGCACCTTGCTAGAATTCTTCTTTTTTTTTTTTTTTTAAAAAGGAGCTACAGAGAATGTCAATGTATTGTCTGATTGATTGTGTTTTTCAAAAAGTATGTAAGCAGTTAAAACAAAGTAAATTTATTTCAGTATTGAAGAATGTAATCACTTTTTTAAACCCAAAGACATTCAGAGGGATCTCAACACACTGTAGGAATGGACTAACAGGAATCTCGTGAATTTCAGAGAAGGAAGTGCCAAGTCTTGTACTAGGGAAAAATAACCAATAACACACCAATCCATACTGCAGGCTGGCTGACTGGAAGCTGCTGCAAAGCAGGTTTTTTTAAGAAGGACCTTAAGGTATTGCTAGTCAGCATGCTGACCATGAGCCAGTGATGTGATCCTGTGGCAAAGAAGACCAACAGCAGCCTGGACTGTGTTAGAAAGACAGCCACAAGTTAGATAAGAGAGGAGATCCTTCCCCTCTGCTCAGCATACTGGAGTGCTTTGTCCATCTTTGGGCTCTTCAGAACCTCAGGAGAGACATAGAATCATAGAATCCTAGAGTCATTGACATGGAGCTACTGAAGCAAAGACACAAAGATGTTTAAGGAACTAGATCATCTTCCACATGTGTGAGTCTGAGAGACATAAAATCATTTAGCCTGGAGAAGAGAAATCTCACGCAAATCTTACCAGAGTGTATAAATACTTTTTGGAACTGAGTGAAGAACAAACCCTGTCTTTTCTCAGTGATATTCAGTGAAAAAACAATAAATAACAGGTGTAAAACAACAAACATTCTAGTTAAATATATTAAAACAAAAAACAAAAACCAACCAACCAACCAAACAAACAAAAAAACCTCAACAACAACAAAAAAGAATGGCCAAACTCGGAACCAGGTTGAGTAGAGAGATGCTCCAATCTCCATTCTTGAAGATACTCAAACCCAGCTGTACACAGCGCCAGCTGACCATCCTTTGAACTGTGGTAGGGGGAGCAGAACGTGACAATCTCCAGAGGCTTTTTCCCAACACAACTGCTCTATGACTCTCTAATTGAGCTATGTCACAAAGGAGCTCATCCTTCAGCAATGTGCTTTTGTTCTAAGGAGAAAATACATGAAAGGAAAATTGTAGCTCCAGAAGCACATTATAGGTCAGCTCTGAACATTCCTCTTGTAACCAGAGAGAAACAGAGAAACATCAGTGAGGATGGGACCTTGTTAAATTAGTACATCTGAACCATGAACAAAATCCTCAGATGGCATTTATAGATTGTGACCATCTGGCAAATTTGTCAGTGGGGAACTATCAGTCCTCATTAAGGGAAGATAGAAGATCACTATCAATGAAATGTTCCACAAGGAAAGGACTAGTGGAGGAAACGCAGAATCATGCTGAAAAGACAAATCTCAAATCCAAAAAGAAGCATCAAGGGAAGGGTATCATCAAACTAATGGACCAGAAAGATAACTAAAGTACCTATATATATTCATATTAAAGGCCAAATTACTTCTAATTAGCATTTAAATCTTCTTCAGCAACTCTATAATTCTACCTTTATACTTCCTTTTCTTTTGCACTGGTTTCTTCTGTTCTTTTCCTATTCATTCTTTCTTTTCCTAGGTAGGAGTAATTACACTATTGAATTCTTGTCTACACAGATGTTACTTCTTTGTCTATTTTTTTTCCAGAATTCCAGTGGATATCTAAATACTTGGTTGAAATAATGCTGATGCTCTGCAGTTCCACTGAAATTTTAATCTTCTTTAGTTGGGATATGGTCTTTTTTAATTTTAATTTATATTCTAGCTGTTCTTTTAGATTTCAAAACTATTTTTAGTTGCAAAACAAATGTGTTTCCATAATCAAAGCTTCACTCGAATGCAAATCACTGGAAGTGTTTAAAAACTCCTCCCTGAATAAATAGGGAATTATTAACAAATTTTTTTGGAAGTCAGACAGTGATTATTCCCACAAAAAAGAAACAATATTTAAAATAGAATTTTTAAAATGCACTCTGTGTTTTTTAATAAATGGGAATGAGTAGAAGAAACTGGATGTACCTTTGTAGAGTTTTCTTATTTTTCATCAGTGCACTTCATTTGAAATTATGAAAAAGATGTTAATGTCTGTAATGTATATTTATAGACTAAGTGAATGGCCACTGAATTCTACATGCAGCCTTCTTATGACATTCTTCTGGATGATGGAACAGCATTTTGAACTTTTCTGAAATCTTTCCAATTTTTCGACGTCAGTTTTTGAAATCACAGAGGCAGAATGTTGTTTGTTTGTCCAGTACTGGTATTTCTGAATGATTATTTTTTTCTCCATTATTTTTGAACTGTATTCTCTGATCATCTTTAGTTAGAGAATTATTTTGAAATCTACTGTAGAACAGGTGTTTATGGGTTCTCTGTCGCAGGGCTGCAAAATGTAACCCTTAGTTTTCAAAGTTACATTTTGTATAGAAGCTATACCAATGCTTATATTGTGGCACTTGGCTATATTAAGATATATATTCAGAACAGCCTATGTTACTGAACAGACATGATTTCTCCCTGAGATCTGTCTCCCATAGCAATTTGTTCTTCTGTCATTCTTTTCACAAATTTTGCCAACATATTTATTCTTGATGGATATAAACTGCCTAGATTTAATTCCTGAGATACCAAAGTCACATGAAGATTCAGTGAACAATTTAGTTCATAATTTAAAAATACTTAGTTTGAAATATGTAATATTGAGTCCTTTTTATTATATGTAGATTGTGTCTTTATGAAATGCTTTCTTAGACATTCATTATTCAAACATATCTTTTTATCAACCTTTTTTTTCCAAATTCCAAACCAGAAAATTATTTTATTACCTATTTTCTAATTCATTCTTTTACTTTTTATCAATCCCCTTACCTTTGTTTAGTCTTTTTGGATTTTGTCTATATCTGCTTTTATTTTAAATAAATTGTACTGATATTGAAATAATCAGTACACCCATATCTGAATCTTCCTGCCTCTTCTTTTTATTATTTATTTATGTCTCTTCATTAGTCGAATTTCTTGTTCTAAGTACCACACACCATCCTATTTGCTGATAAAAACTCTTTGGAAACAAACACTGTTACCAGATAAGGTGAGTTTTTTGAGACATTTCCAAGGTGAAAGCATGAATGCTCATAAAGAGACCACCGCACTTTTCAAACTTTCATCAGATGATCTGAAAATCAGTGCTTGCAGAAACTTTTTTTTTTTTTCAATAGAAAAGCTAACATCAGAAAAATTTGTGGAATTCATCAATAATCTTCTGTCTTTGATCTTCCCATCTCTTTTGGTTAGGGTGGTAGAAACAATGTCCTGTTGTCTACTTGCATGTCATCAAAATTACCTGTCATTATGTGTTCTTAGGAAAATGAGCAGACAGAACTCATGATGTGCTCTGTACATTTGGTCACAAACTACAGGCTTCTGACAAGTCTTGATTTTGGTCACATCATGTTTTTTCTCATTTTCACTTCTCATAATCAGTTTTAGTGCAAAATGGGAATTGGATGATCATTGAGCCAAACCAAAAAAACCTAGATCATTGATGCATTATAGTGCATCTATGACTTTAACTATATATCTGTGCTTTAGTGAGCATAATGCTCGTCCTGATTTGTGTTATGGATTAGAAGTTTCATAGCACATTCATTTGCAAAGAACATTACAATAAATGACAAGATTATATTGTAATAACAATAAATATTCAACTGAATAAATGGTGTGATTTTTTTTCCTTTAGATGGACTTTATATTTTCATATTAAACTAGTAATTCCAATAAAACCTGGTGGAATTCATTGGAAAAACGTAAATTTATTTGCCTATTTGTGTGGAATAAAGGATGATTATTTGTATTGAGTACCACATGGGACTCAACTATCTCAATCTAGTATCTCATCCAGTGTTGATTTTGAAAAGTTTTCCAACTGTGGACTTTCACTGCTCAGGTAAAAGAGAAGATATGTTTTAGGAAACTGTTTCATCAATTTTTCTTTTGTCATAAGACTGTGCTTTAAGACACTGAAGTGCAAACCCCATCCTTTTTCCCAGCGTAGTAGTGTGTTTTCCTGTATTTATTAGTTCTTTGAATGATTGGCCCCTATTCTCCCCCAGAATGGAGGTTTCCCCCAAAGTTATCTCCTCCCTCTCCTGGCTATCAGTCACTCCCCAAACCCTGCCCTTCTTTCCAGAATGTCCCGTGCCGATCCTCCCTTGAACCAGCCCCCTGCTGGTTTTCCCACCTGCCTGTCTGTCAATGTTTATTCCTTCTCCCAGTTCTGGAAGGTTCTGGGCTGCTCAGTGCCCCATTGGGTGGTTCGATCTGTGCCCTCCCCATGTGTTCTCCCATTGGTCCATTTTGTAAGCCCCTCCCCTGTTGGTCTCTGATTGGTTGGTGTATTGCACCCTCCCCTTGTTCTGCCCCTCTTAGAAGACGGGCGCACACGCCCTGTGACTGTCTTCTGTCCCTGACTCTCCTGGGATTAAACACCCTTGGAACGACACAGAAGATCCCTCTCTTTCTCCTACCCCCATCCTCAGCTCAGAACATCGGAGGTGCCTTTCTGCATCCAGAGCAGCCTTGCTGCTGCCAGGGAGAGCGGCTGCCCTGCTCTACCACCACCCAGACCTGCAGCAGTAAGGGAGCAGCCAATCTCGGCTCGGTCCGGTAAGGGGCTGGCTGGAGTTTTCCCAGGAACCGGGTCATTGCAGTAAGACTCCATCTAAGTAAAATATAAAAGCAGTATACATGTTGCTTTTTATTAGGATGTGAACTAAAAATTGAAAGAGCCAGATTTTGCCTTTGGTGTTGTATGACTTTATTACTGAAACACATCATCCAGCTAGGAAAATTATAAAACAGTCTCTCCATTTGATAGTTGAACATAGTTGAAGGAGACAGATGCACATGCCTACTATGAAGGAAGATTATTAACAGTGATACACCAACAACTTCAGAATTACCCGTATTAGCTGTATTCAGAAGATACTGAAGGGGAAAAAAAAAATCTTCTGAAAAAAGAAAGCCCAGGTTTGGAGACCATAAGATTGAGAGAGGTAGTAAATTGCATGGGTAATTATGTTTAACATTGCCAGATGTTACATTTCTGTTACTAAGGAAAACTAAAGAAACTTCTGTTTTGGCACATGTTCTGTCTTCAACCTTACTGGTCATTACAGAACTGTTATCTTTTAGTAACAGAACTCTCCTTAGACAAATAGGGGTAAGCAAAGAGGAGTGCTGGCAAGTTGTCTTAGGATCTGAGACTGGCTTCACCATCCGTGCTATCCCTGTTAACTCAGGTAGTAGGTGTAGAAAAAATAATTCTGAACTGCAGTTTTTGGAATGTTTTTATCCCTATCTAAAATAAAGATGAGCAAAAATTTGCTTGGTCAGACAGTTGCAGAAACAATATAGAAATAAATAATGTGGTATCTTTAATTTCATCTGGATTTCTTCAGTTTTTTTCAACTCTTTATTTCTATCTCTCTTCATAAACTGCTTTTATCCTGGTGCTGAAAACCATTTTACTTCCCCATTATACTAAAGATTCACACTATGTATTTAGAGCAAACTGTTAAAAATTTTCTGTTAAAAAATGTTTCTAATTAACAGATTATTTCATCCCTTTAATCTACTGACAGTACAATATATTTTGAGAAAGATGACTTTACAGCTAGTACAGCTGTGTCTAAAGAATTTAAATTTTATTTAGGTTATAAAATTATGAAAAAGACACCTTGTTGAAAAGTGTTATGTAACTTATAGTATTATAGTAGCATTTCACAGCCATTTACAGTTTTCTGTTTGAAAATAATTAAGTTTTAGTTGTTTGAGGTTAATTTAGGTTCATAATGAGTTCACGAGTTTTGTCACTGAATTCTGAGGGGTGAGGTTTTAAAATATTCACATAGATTTTTAAAGAATTATTTTATCTTTTCTTTTTTAAGAACTAGTTATTTTGATTGGAATAGTCTTTTTTTCAGATTTCTGGTGTATGACTTTTTCCGTGTACATTTTCTTTATACTTACATGTGCTTGGAAAAAAAATATAACAGACAAAACACATTTTTTATGTTGTCGGATATAATAGTCCAGATGTTGCACATTTTAAAATGATTGTAAAACAATCATGAAGAAAATCAAATTCCTAAAACTAAAAATGGAAATGCAAAATACTCAACTTGGTTTTTTCTGTTGTTTTTGTTCAGGTTTTATGTAGGCTTTCATAATGATTTTATACATGCCAGAGAGAAAAACAAAACTTGGGAGGACAAAAGTAAGTCTTTCCAAAACAATTTGCAAAGTGAAAAGGAAATGTAAATAGGGAACCAAACACGATAAATTAGAATCAAAGAATGACACAAGCCTGGGGGTAATCCCCTGGCTAGCCCCTCGCCCAGGCAGACCTCACAAGCGGCCACTCCCAGACCACTGAGGGATTCAGGTGGTGGTTCAGAGGGCTGCTTCTGTCCCCCACAGCTGGTGTGCCAGCACTGAGAACCACGGTAAAAAGAGCAGGGAGGAGGCTCCCGTTTGCTTCCCAAAAAGGTTTTATTCCTTGAGAGAGACAGAAGAACTAACCTTGCCAGACCTTGACACTGATTTTCGAGTGGAGGTGAAACAAGGGGAGCAAACAATACAAGGACCAATCATGGGCAAACAGGGGAGGAGTTCAAGGAGAGTCTTACAAAATGAGAACCAACAGGAGAGCACTAAGGGAGGGTACAATCTGATCAGACCAATGGGTTATTGAGTAGGACAGAACCTTCCAGAATGAGGGGAAGGGACAGACTGGGAATGACAACCAGGGGATGGTCTCAAGGGAGGATGGACATGGGGTATTCTGGAACAAGGGGCAGGGTTTGGGAGAAAGACAGGTAACCAGGGAGGAGAACAGCCTTAGGCAAAACCATTCATTCAGGGGGAGAATGGGAGCTCACCATTCAAAAGAACTAATAAGCAAAGAAAACACACCACCACAACACCATGTTTTTGGGATTTATGAAAGTCAGAAAATGATAAGTTTTTGGCTTTCAGAATCATTCAGTGCTTAGCTGAATAACCATACACAATGTCATGCTCATTAGGGTAGTGTCAGAACAAACTAAAGCCATTCATTCAAGAAAACGCTAATTTTCATTAGAAAACCAAATCAGCTAAGAAGGCTTATTGGATTCTGTGGATTTAAAAATGCTCAAGGAACTATTTCTCCCTCTTCCCCTAGTTCATTGAATCAAAAACGTAAACATTTTTTTTACATGCTTCCAGACCTTGGTGAAGAAAAATACAAAGACCTAGGGGTCTTTGCATCTGGAAATGAGTAACTAAGTAGTCAGTATGTGAATTTCTGATCATTAATTAATATTTTGCACTTTAATGCCCTTTCTTTTTTTTTTTTTTTTCTTTTTTTTTTCTTTTTCTTTTGTTCCAGTGATGCTATTTTCTCCAATCTTTTCTAGTTGGTTTCTTCATTTCATTTTTGCTACATACCATCTACTACCTTAATAATTGCTGCTTATATTCTTTTCTACAAACTGTTTATGAGTCCCACTAAGGTGTATCAAGCTCTGAGGGTTGACCAGAAACCTCCCAGAAATGGCTTAAGAATAATTAGTGAGACAGCTGATTTGATGTGCTTTGAAAAAGCAAAAAGGTTTTAATTAAAGAGAAAATAACAAACTATACCACACAAAAGAGCAAAGCTGTGCACAGTGCAGGGAAATCCTTTGCACCTGCTAAGACAGCCCAAAAAGCCCTGAGAGCCTCTGTGCTCTTTTTTATGTATTCAACAATCAAGGACGGGCTTTTTGGCAAGCTGCCCAATAGAAATTGCCATAGGTCTTGAGGTACATTTCAGAGATCCAACAGGTGCCTTTGTGCTGGCACCAGGCCAGTTATGATGAGAGAAGCATGGAAGTTTCTGGTTCTTCTTCCTTAAAAGTCCTGGGGTGAAACTTAAAATCTATTCCTAACATGGAAACACCTATTTGGGTGTGTGGGTGCACCACAACAAACCTTCCACTTTTTTTTTTGCCCCCTACTTCTTTCTCTTATATTGAAATTGATTTGGAATGGGGATTTTAATTGGTTGGTTGGTTGGTTTGTTTGTTTGCTTGATTTCCCTGTATTTCTGAAAGCTCTATATTTGCCTTGTTTATTTCAGGTCTGGTAAACTGTACAGTTGCTTTCACACTTGAATTTTTTTTTTTT